>SRMA01025467.1:0-54051 GCA_007224835.1 Danionella cerebrum | reverse complement strand
GCCAGAAATAAGCTCTCGGTTTCCAGTAACCTTTAGCATCAAGTTCAGAGAGAGGCCCCATCATGTTCTTTTTCTTATCATTGGCTCTAGCGCCCTCTCTCTGCTCTTCTAACAAATCCTCTTGTGCCCAGCGTTGTGAGTAGTGCTTTCCTAGCACTGGAATCTGAGGGGAACACATTGAGTTTATTACACTTCATTTCAAAAGTTCCTTCAGGAAGCAGTTTGGTTCAGTACCTTGAAGTACTCTGCTTCATCTTCTGGGGGTTTGAGAAGCTCCTCCAGAACTCGGACCTCTTCATTTGTGATGTCCGCACAATAAGGCTCCACTGAGGCCCAGAATCTGTTAAACACACAAACGTACAAATAATTAATATTTTCTGATATCTGTGAGACAGATTATAAAACCACTGTGCTATTGGCTAGTGAGATTGTGAATGGCAGTTCACTGAACAGGAAGTAACTTTAGTTTCACTGAGCATGTTTTGGCTTTGGAGCTGTAAAGGATGCTGTTCCTTTAAGAGATTTGAGAGTTGTTAACATTAAAGATCTCTGAGAACAAGATCCAGTTTATATCACTTACAGAAACATGTATTTGATCGAGAAAAAGATGAACTGATGCAATAACTTTGAGATAAAGCGACATCGGGGTTGCCATTCACGTTGCACATGTAATGATGGAAACTCACATGACAGGTTTTCAACCTTGAGGATTGAATAGTCAACAAAACATAATTAGAAAGGGCACTTATTTGTTCAAACACGTCTGCTATTAATAACTGAAACACAGACAGCAAACCCATAGTGACATCACATGATGATTAATTGATAATGAGATTCATTGTCAATGACTAGCATCATTGATCACTATCGATAATTTCAATTAGCTAGCCCTAGAGAATATATATATATATATATATATATATATATATATATATATATATATATATATATATATATATATTATTTTTAAATCAAGGTTAATCAAACCTGTTTGGAGCATCATTTTTGGGTGTTCGTGGTACATCTTGAGGGTCCACTTCAAACTCAAACTCCTGAACCTTGGTTTGTATGTTCTTTGACTTGGGTCTGCCTGGTCCAGGTCCAAGACCATGACTTCCCTTTCCATCTAGTTTTGGCTTCTTAGGTTTGGAATGTCGTGAAGAGGCTGCCAGATCTGGATCCTTTCCCATCTTCAGAAACCTTTTGTCTCCTTTTTTGTCCTGCCAGTCTGTGAGTATCTATTGAGCAAGGAAATATAAAATGTATGCATAGGTATAAAGGTGTATAGAGAATGATATAGGGGAACGTAAAAAAAAAAAAAAAAAACTAGGTGTACCTGTCTCTGCTCCTCCAATGCTCTGAGACGTCGGCTTGCAGAGGAAAGAAGTGTCTCCAGCTCCAGCTGAAGTGTATCCAGCTCTTCAATGCCAATCCCGTCATCTTCTGACCGGCTGAGTACTGCCGTGTACCGAGGGCACACTCTCACATGGTCCACTGGTTTGAAGTCATAATACTTCAGTGGTGGACAGTCCTTCAGCTCACTCATCTTTTACAAAACTCTACACCTGAGAAAAAAGTAGGAAATAAATCAGGACTATCAGAACAGTGTTAGAAATCGTTCATTATTTAAAATCAATGTGCAGTGAACAGTAACAAAGTGAATTGTTACATGTGCATTTATGGATTAAGCATATGCTTTTCTTCAAAGCAACTTAAAAAAAATACAACATATAATTTGTAACACACAGTGAGGAAAGGGATTGTTGTTCACCGTGTACCAAAAAAAAACTGAGTCTATGTGTGTAAAACAAAAAAACTGTCCATTTGTGAGAAACTGCATCTATACAGACACTCAAAAAGTTTGCCAAAACACAGACACCTCTGTTCAGTGATTAAATAGGAAATATCTGAATGTAATACTGTACTTGTTGTAAGCCTCAATAGCAATAGTAAAGATAGAGCCTGAGCATTTTAAATATGTTTACCTTGGCCGGTGTTACCAAAAATGTGCGGGTGTACATAAACATTGCAGTGTTTACAGGCGGACAGTTTACAGGGCAAAAAAATACCCATTTTTCAACCAGATACATGTGGACAGGGTCTTAAAAACATGACACAGGCAGCAATGGGGAGCCAGTGGAGAGAGATGAAGAGTAGAGTGATTTTGGCTTTTCTGGGTTCCTTAAAAACTAGTTTAATAGCAAAGTTCTGGATCATTTTTTGAGGTATGACAGCACACGAAGAAAGTGCAGCGAGGAGAGCATTGCAGTAACCTAGTCTAGATTTGAATTGTTATTGTAAGATGGTTAGAACATTATTGATAGTCAAAAGCGGAGTGAAGATGCTGGAAACCCACAGGCAAAGTATATGTTAATTGTAATACTCTAAAGATTTCACAGATATATGTTTCAGCTCCAACCATAGTGGTGCAGACCACCAAAAAAGATAAGCAATGGAAAAGAGTGCAACCACCGTGAGCTAACGATATTAGCTAAATGCTAATTTTTCTACACTATTTAAAAAAACAACCGGACAAGAATGTTAAAATACCATGTGCACATTTGATTCAGTTAAACAGGTGCGGGGTTGAAACTTAATTGTACCAAAAGCAACACGTGAAATCGAACCCGAACAATGCGTTAAATGAATCATAAAATATGAATGTTTACCTTCGATAAAGGAGCAGCCATTATCGGCTAAACCATTGTGGTGACACGGGAGATGGAGCTCGCTACGTGACTTAGATTTTTTTTCGTATTGTCCAAGCACGCTTTGCTAAATTATATATTGTATAATTTTATCCACTGCAGTTTAGATACTCCGTTTTAATAGAGAAAATTAAAGGTTCCCCACAACCGCAATAAAATGGTACGTTCCTGACTCAAACAAGCGTATGTCTCCCTTTTTTACTTCTTCTCTTGCTTTAAGTGATGAAAGGGATACGGTTTATTTCAACAAAAATATATTTGTATAACGCTGCCATTTAAATATGAAAACGTTTGCGTTTTGTGTTATTTGCCATATAAGGTAGAAAAACTGAATCAAGGTACTGTTGCTGGGGGGTTTGGCCGTAAACATGGGAAAACATGGAGCGCAATAATTTTCAACGTTTATACATCATAAAATCCCGAGGTTATTAAAACATAAAACCGCATATTTAATTAATAAAAACATATTTAAAAATCAGTTCAACACCAGTGCAGGATATAACCCTCACGCATCTGAAAGATAACGGAATTGGTTATTGTTTAGGTGTTTTACGGGAATGTGATAACGCACTGGGGGCGTGTTTTCTCATCTTTAGGCGTGGCGAGCGGACTTCCGTCTTCTGACACAGACCTCATATAAAATGGTAAGATATTTTTATTTCTTATAGGCAATTTAGTTTGGCTTGTTTTTTTGTGACTTTAGTTAGAAATTAAAACTTTCTCTCCAACTACTCTGGCTTCAGTTACTGTAATTTATTAGTCGAATAGTCAGTGAGCGAATATATCAGTTTGGATTTATGCTAGCTAGCTAACGTCAATGATTTTCCAGCCCAAACTTGTACAGTGTGAATGTATACACACACATTTGCCTACCATAAGATAAATGTGTTTCAAATAAATTATCTTAAGAGACGGAGAGTCAGGTGACTAATGTAACGTTTAATGTGTGTTTGTGTCCATTTGACAGCAGTTAGCTAAACGGAATGCCACACATCAGCTTGTATCTGTTATACTTAAATCACTTTTCCCCACTCAAAAGTAAATTTCCTATTTATTTCTGCAATTTTGTAATTATGACATATCCTTTTTACAGTGTTTATATTACAGTGGTAGGAGTGCATGTTTCGTTAGGGAAAGGGAAACTAACTGGACAAATTAAAGCCAGAAAATAAACAAATATGTACTAGTTACCATAACAAATGTTTATTTAAGCATATAAATAACTTCACATAAACTATTTTGCTTTTTAAACGTTCAAACATTTTATCCTTCTGTTCTTGCACACAACATTTTTTTTTCTGTCAAAAACAAGTTTTTTTAAATCCTCATTCTGGTTTGAGTCCACCCATGGTCTGATCCAGGTTTTTTTTAAAAATGAGACATGAAGCAGAAAGAAGCATTGACTTCACCACATTCAGTTAAATCAAGTTTCACCTAATTTGTCCATCTCTCAAACAGTGCTAGTAGAAGTGATGTAACAGAATTGTTCAGTTCCTCTTCAGTTAGTGGTTTGTGGCGGGATAAATGTTTTTACTATTCTCTGAACACATTGGTAGATAGAGAAAAACATGCAACGCATGTTCTCTTGAACTATAGAAGTTTCTAAAACAAATAGTTTCTTCACTAATTGACTTCTATTGTTAATTACCATTAATTATTTTTCTCTAAACATGTAGACGGCAACATTGCGACCCTACCTGAATGCGGTGCGTGCCACGCTTCAAGCAGCTCTGTGTCTAGAGAACTTTTCCTCTCAGGTGGTGGAGCGTCACAACAAGCCTGAGGTGGAAGTTAGGTGAGAAAATTGCTTATAAACTCCAAACACCCTTGTCTAAAATAATATAAATGTACATGTGTCGTTTTTCTTTACAGGAGCAGCAAAGAGCTCCTGTTGCAGCCAGTGGTCATTAGTCGAAATGACAAGGAGAAGGTGCTGATAGAGGGCTCCATAAACTCAGTCAGAGTCAGCATTGCTGTCAAACAGGTGAGATGAAGAACTGCTGGAATGCTTCATATTGCTGCTTAACCTTATTTTCTTTTTACATATTTCTGTTTTTTCATAGGCTGATGAGATTGAGAAGATCCTATGTCATAAATTTATGAGGTTTATGATGATGCGAGCAGAAAACTTCTTCATCCTGCGGAGAAAACCAGTTGAGGTAAAAATTGCTTTTTAAACCTCCAGTGAAATAGCACTTTTTAAATATACTCTCATAATTTCTTAAATAAAAGAATTTAAAAATGAATAAATGGAAGGAAAAAACTGATACAGTCTGTATTATTATCCTCCTTAAAATGTATTACTTTGGTAGGCTTTAGAAGAAACCACTGTTGTCTAGTGACTTGCCATTTTAATTTAGTTTAGCTGATTTACCTAATTAGCCTAGTTTTAAATTGCATTTTAAGCTGAGGATAAGTATTTATTTTTTATTTTTTCCAAAACATCCAGTAAAATATTTTTCTGTCTTTGCACTCTAATCATGGCGAATACAAGAGATTAGGGTGGGTTTGCACACATTTTTCCAAGCATTTCGAACTGCAGTAAGAAGTTTTATCAAGACATTTAAAGATACCAACACAGTGGAGAACAAAAGAGACCAAGAAATGCTCAACTTGTGAAGAAGAAACACCTTAAAGACAGAATAAAGTTTGATAAGAACAACCTGTGGGAAAAGTGATCCATACTGGAAATGCATTTGGTCAGATGAAACAGCTTTTTAACAATGGATTTGTTTATCCTCT
Source organism: Danionella cerebrum (assembly GCA_007224835.1). NCBI lineage: Eukaryota > Metazoa > Chordata > Actinopteri > Cypriniformes > Danionidae > Danionella > Danionella cerebrum. The sequence goes on along the minus strand of SRMA01025467.1, from coordinate 48,601 downwards.
ACATCAGGGTTCCCATAATGAACGGTGGTGGTGGTGGGAGTTTGGTAACTAGGAATCTAGTCAGGAAACATGAAAGGGAAGTCTGTCTAAGAAGATTTTAAAGACCATTTATGCAGGAAACCATGGTTTGCGTCCACATTTTGGCTTTCAGCATGATAATGACCCTAAGCATACTTCACTTCTGCTAAAAAAATTCCTTCAAATGGGAAAAGTGAGTGAACTTGACTAACCTCCACATGTGAGACACACTAAAGTTCAGAGTTTGCTTCTAATTTTGTGTGTTTAAATTGTTAACGATGTAAGAGGATTATCCCTTTGATATCACTCAGAGAAGACCCCTGAGGAGTCCTGTCGACAATGTTCTCTTTGTCTTTTGGCAAGTATTCAAAGTCTGCAAAGAGTCAAACATGTTCATTTTTAACCTCTAAAAGGCCAATTGCATAAAAATGTGGTGTTGAAAAGAGTGTGATGTGAAAGAGTTCATTTCCTCTTTTGTGCTTTTTAGGGCTATGACATCAGCTTCCTCATCACCAACTTCCACACGGAGCAGATGTACAAACACAAGCTGGTGGACTTCGTAATTCATTTCATGGAGGAGATCGATAAGGAAATCAGTGAGATGAAGCTCTCAGTCAATGCTCGGGCCAGAATTGTCGCAGAAGAGTTCCTCAAGAATGTAAGATCACCATAGAAAGACCAAAGATGAAAGTTTATTAATAAATTACAAAATGCACAGTTCACTACATATGAAAATGTTTTGTAAGACTTTAAGTAAAAAAAAAGTCTGATTATAATTAGGGGTGTAACGGTTCACGGGGATGTATTGAACCGTTTCGGCCTGTTCAGTTCGGTACACTTGCGTACCGTTTCGGTATATTTTTTTTAATTAAAAAATATAAATTTATTATTAGCGCGACATTAAGCACAGCGGAACATTGTTCCTAGGCGAGTTTCAGCACGGACGCTATTGAGTGACGCACAGTAGAGCTGCACGAGTAATGGCAACAGCGAAAGAGAAGCCAGAGCTTGAAGACCCTCCCACCTCACTACATTCTCCTGTTTGGGAACACTTTGGCTTCTCTGTTAAAATACATAACGGGGATAGACGAGTGGATAAATTTAAAGTTGTATGCCGACATTGTTCCACGGAGATCGGGCAGGCAACACATCTAACATTTTCTACTGCTGGAGATATTGTCACTGCAACCAGATCTGTGCTCTCTTCAGAAAATGTGGATGGGTTAATCTTTGTAGCCAAAAACTTAAAACTTGAATAGTTAGTTTTGTTGATATACAAGCTGAAGCTGTTGCTAGTGTTAAAAGTTTTCAGGTCCTAACTAGTTGCAGTATTTAATTTTTTTTTAAATGTGTATTTCTTTCTAAAGAGTGCAATTTATTTAAAATATCACCCAAATGTGTCACTTTAATTTATTTTATGCAAGAATTCTATTGTGTATTGGCAGCTTTTCAAAATAAAGATTTTGTAACCTCTTATTGTTTTGTACAGAAAATTAACCAAACCGAGCTCTCCAAGACACTGTACCGAACCGAATACGATTTTAGCGTACCGTTACACCCCTAGTAATAATGGAAGATTTGTTGTCAGTATTTAAATATTTTGAAAAGCGTGTAATACTAGGGTTTTTTCCCCCCAGTCTTCTGCAAACATGTATGGAAGATGTAAAAAAACACTTTAAACGTTTAAAGAAAACTCTAAATCTCATCGATGTTTGCCTTTAAACTGGCATCAGTTCAAAGCCTGAGATTTTGTGGCATTATAGTCAGGCACTAGGTTTTACCAAACAGCTGCTTATGATCATCAGTGTCACTGATACAGTGCTCCCTGTAAATGTTTGATGGTAAATTGAAAATTCTAATAAGTTTTCACCCTATTTTGTTCTAGTTCTGAGGATCCTGCTCTACATTCCTAATCTCATCAGATTGGTGTTGCTTTGGATCTCGAGGACAAGAAACATTCAAGGTTTTTAAAGTCTTCAGAGAGCAAAGGGGACAGTTTATCACTTCATGACCAAACCAAGCCAGTCTTGCAGCACTCTATTCATCCCCTCCGCCTTCTGTTCAAGGTGCCCCTTGTGCCCATTGATATTATACATTTAGAGCAGAATTTATTTCTCTAGTTTTCTGTGTTAAAAGAAAACAGTCAAGGCAGGTCCTTAAAATTATTACCTGTGAATAATATTGATGGGCACAGGAACCTTGTTGGACTGTTCTGTTTGTCTGTTGTCTTTTATATACGTGTACTCTTCATGGTCTTCATTTTTGTTATAATGGAAAAAAACAACAATACATAGTTTTTTTTTTTTAAGAAAAAAAACAAGCAACTGTGTGTTTATATTTTGGCACAGCAAAAGTCAAATATGATTAGAGCCACACATAAGGTTGTGTAAAACAAACGACAAATTCATTCAATAAAATGTATTGCTTTCTTTATCAATCTGAGTTTGTTTTCCTAGGAAAGTATTCAGCATAGGGTTTCTTTTAAAGCGTCAGATCTTCTGGGAAGGCTTTCCACAACATTCTGGAATTTTATTTTTTGGTTATTTGAGAGCTCTGATGCTAATGGTGAATGTCTGACTTGCATACTTTGCTCTTAATTTCTCTCAAAAGTGTTCCAGAGGCCACGACTCAAGTATTTCTACACCAAACTTGTTCATCCATGATTTGTGCACTGGTCACGGTGGAAAGGAAAGGGGCCATCTCAAAACCGTTGCTTGTCTGCGCATTTCTTTTAAATATGGGGTAAAATGAGGCGAAACACATTTTGGTTCAGGTTTCAGTCTACTTTTGCATGTGTGACCCATTTCTTAATAGGCACTTCTTCCTTTCTTTGTGTGTCTGGATCTGAACTTGTTTTACGAGGATAGTTAAGGGAAAGGTCTTGTAAAATGCCTATGCACTACATTCCCCCCCTTATGTAAAAATAGGATGAAAGCAGTCCCAAACACAAAAGTAGGCTGAAATGCAAATACCTGGCATGTTGTCAAAAGGAATGACTTACTTTTAGTTCTTTATTTATGTTTGTAAAACTGTGAAATGTTTTTTTTTTTGATACATGACCCCAAATCGATTCCATAGCATCGTGATTAAGTTATGGATTCACAACTTATGTTTATGGATGAGACAACAATCCTCTTCATCTGTGTCAAATGATTCATCACTTTTAGTCTTTGTAGAGATATATATGTAAGATCCGAAAGGTACTACAACATGAATATGTTCTAGCTGTAAGAATGTCAATTTGTGTCAATTTGTGCCTTGAGTGATTCTTAGAGGAATTTAACTTGTGCACACACACACAGCATGACAAAAACCAGGGACAGTGGTCAGACAGAGCTGCGGAGTAGTCTGGCGAATGCCTCGCTCAGGAGAAATGGATGTTGGATCGAAAGCAACCTGAATCAGAAACTGCCTATTCCTGGACAGAGGTAGCTGTGTATTATATATACATTCTTGAATTTAGCAGACGCTTGTATTAGAAGAAACAGATCAGGAGAAAAACACAGAGGTCAGATAATCAGAAGAAGTGGGCATAGATGAGGTACTAGCTAAATTTTATGTATGTTAATTTAGCATGTATGTTCTCTCAAAAAAAAATATTTAAATGATATACATTCTAGAGACCTGTCCAGGTTTCAACACACCTTTACCCAAATTTGAGACAGGCACCAGCAGAACCTTATGACCCTGATGGAATAAGCAGGTAGAGATGATGGATGGTTCTTAATATATTATTATTGTTGTAATATTTATTTACTCAGATTAGATATGTCCTGTTTGTGCTTTTGTTTTTCTTCAGGTAGTAAATTAAAACCATTTTGCTCAAGATGACCAAAGTACCGGCTCTAGTCAACAGAGGGCACTAATCGACTACATCTGATTTAGAACGCTTGCTCACAGACAAAGAAATGATCAGCCAATTGCTGTTATGTAATGCTGTTTATTTCATATGTTAAGATGCACTAATTTGAATCTTATGAGGGAAATAAGTTGATTCCACTTAGTGGAGTTACAATAATCTTGGGAACCAACTCAGATGTACACAAGAGGATCTTTCCAGTGATCTCAAAGCATACAACCAGACAGAAAAACTGTTGCCAAGAAGGACTGAACTAATGCCAAGTCCCACGGCTCATTGTAGTACATGCAGATGTCTGTCTACAAGATCTGAATGAGAACCGAGCGAAGGTGTGATCAGATGAAACTAAAATCCAAAACTGTGTTTGAAACATTGTGCTTCTAGGGAGGTTTTCGGCCAGGTCAACATCAAAGGAATGATGGTGGGATAAATCTTGGCGAGAACCTCCTTCACTCCCTACAAAGGATAATGCAACAACTCATGCTTCTTGATATGAGGGCAAACACCCCCTTCTGGGGAGGAGTCTAATACTTGTTTCCTTCTTCTGTTTCCAAGTGTTTCTCAACCAGTGTGCCTTGACATATTGTCCGGTATGCTGTAGGAAATTTTATCCCATTCCACCTAGTTTAATCTGTGATTAGAACAATTATAAAAGTACTATTCTTTGTGTTTATTGGCTTCTTATTCAAGACACTTTTATAAGAGCGACTTTATATTGTCAGTATAATGTGGAAGCCCTTTTCCGCTATTGAATATAAAACAATCATTCTCAGAATTCCATGATTTAAAAACTCACAATTCTAACTTTTTGACATGCAATTTCAAGAAAAAGTCTGAAGTCTGAGATAAAAGACACAATTCGGAGATTAAAAAGTCACAATTCAGATATAATAACTTTTTATCTCAGAATTTTGACTTTATTTCTTGGAATTGTGACTTTATATCTAAGAAATCTAACTTTTAATTTCAGAATTGTGAGTTTTATCATGGAATTGTAAAATAATTTACACAATGATTTTGTTTTATTTTACCTTCAGTGGAAGAAACAGGCTCCCATAGTATTATATGCTACAGAGTTACATTTTTAAATGTTTAAGCGACATCAAAATCTACATATGCAATGTTTTGTGAATCTGTGTCTTACAGTTGAGAAAAATCTCCACATGGTGTTATTTATTGATTTTTATTTTTAATTGTAAAGGAGTTTAATGACCGGAGACCATAAAGTCTAAAGTTCATCCAAGGATGAGTTCAAATTACCGGCAGAAAATCCTGGACCCCAGGCACGTGGGTCCTGTCATCACTTTACTGGATACTCCCATCAGGCCTTCTGACTCATGTTTAACTCCCTACCTTTTAAAGCTGGTGCGAGCTGCTCAGTCATTGAACAGTAAAAAACACTGGTTAAACTGTGTCATTAAAATCAAAATAGTTTCATTTCCAAAGAATACCATCGTTCATCAAACAGAAGCGTTCAAACCCTAGAACTCAAAATACTCCAAATGTCTTCAAATGTCCCTTTATAACAAACAAAACAGCACAGGAAGCGTCTGTCAGGTTGTGGCTTTCTTCTGTTGCTAGGGGAACCGACGTGAGGTTTCCTGCTCCCTTGATCAGGAGAGACGAGACAGTGTCGGTTGAGGTGAAGGAGGTGCACTGGAACAGAACGGACTCATTCTGTTTCTGTTTGAGCGGCGCTTCTAAATCGAAACATAGTATTTAATGACGCTTCATACCAGGAAGCTATTGATCCACTGATGTGCTCCTGCACTGATTGTTGAGCCTTTTATGTCATTATATTGATTAGAGATTTAATAGTGAGCCGGAAAAATCTGGAGAGAATGATGGCAGCTCTCTTCCATTAGCCTCCAGATTTGTGCGATCATTTTTGTCTTTGGCACGTGCAAGTGATGTATGGAAGAAGTCACACAAAGGATTTATGTTTAAATCTCAGGATTCAGCATGAGGATGTTTAAGCGGGGCGAAAAGACAGACTCAATCACTCAACTCCAACTTTTATCTGTCTCTAGCATAAGGTGTGAGACACGGTCTGAGACTGAGGGTAAAGTAGGGTTCACTTTCCATTTTAGTACACTTAGTTTGAAAGCAGCAACTGAACCCTAGATTGGACCAATAACAGACTAAAAAAGTGGTCCGTGACCAGCTCGAGGTGGTGGTCTTAATACAGCTCCAAACCTACTCACGAGCTGTTTGTTTGTGGTAAGAACATGATAGAACTCTGATCCAGCCAACCATACTCATGGTTACACGTGGTATTAACGGATGGTGTGTTTCTGTTTACAAAAGCAGTGTTTATCGAGATCATTTTAAGTGTTTAACAAAAATTATATAGTAAAAAATAATAGTAAAGGGTCATAATCAAGGAGTGAAGTCACGTCGTCTCAGTCGCAGACAAAAATATGGAACGTTTCTGTTATTATGATTTAAAAAAGAGTAAAGATTTCATTGTTTGACAATAAATGGCTTCACCCTACTACTAAGCGAGTGGAAAATATAATATCTGAAAAATGGCCAAGGGATCAGAAATTTAGCAAATTTATGAGCGTAACTGTATAAACACTTGAGAATTCTGTGGAGAAATCCATCCATGAATTGGTGGAGCTTTACAAGTAGTGGACTGATGCTGGAGTCAGTGCATCAAGAGGCACTTTAAACAAAGCTTAAATTTTAATAGGAAAGAATTTACATGCATCACTCTTTACTTTGGGGACTGGTTGTTCCACGTCTACCTGAAGCCACAAAATGTATTTGAGCTGTACATTCAAGATAACATTAAATATGTTCTTTCTTTGAGCCAGGCAGTGTATATATTTTACTTTTAATAGTAGTTTTTAGCAAAAAAAATCCTAGATAACTAGATAAACAACACAATGGCAGAACTGTGGAGCTGTGGATAGCACTACCCCCTCTCAGTAAGTAGGTTACAGGATCGAGGGTAGCCTTGCTGGGTGAAGTTGGCATGTTCTCCCCGTGTTCCCTCAGTTTAGGAGTGAATATGGGCCCTTCCTTTCACCCTTTGAGTACTGGAGAATCCCATGACCCCGTGAATCCCATGATTAAGTGGGTAAAGAACATGAATGAATAGACAAACACAATGAAGTTCAGCTGGACTTCTTTTATCCAAAGAACACTGTCTTTCCAAAAGGTGGAGCAATTTATATGAATATATTTGGTTTTGAGGTCTCTTTAAATGTAATGCCAGTTGATCCAAAGGATACCTTATATCACATTTTTTTTGTCACAAGAATATATATACAGGTCCTTCTAAAAAAATTGTGATAAAGTTCATTATTTTCTGTATAGTACTGATAAACTTTCATATATTTTGGCTTGGTTTACACACAACTGAAGTACTTCAAGCCTTTTATTGTTTTAATATTGAAGATTTTGGCAAAATAATGAACTTCATCACAATATGCACATTTTTTGAGAAGGACTTATAAATATATATTCTTGTGACAAATGAAATGTTATATCTCTAAGTGCTTGATAAAGCTCTATATGGTTGATTGTAGCCCTCCTGTGTTTGCTTGTTTGGTCATTTTCGATTAGGGGGGATGTGACACTGTGATGGACTTGTGGAATATATCCTGTCTTATTCAAACATCAATAGAATACACATTTATTGAGGCTCAGTTTATGGGCAGCTTATATATTTTTACTGAAGGCTTTAAAAAAATGAGTCACCATCAAAATAGCCAATGACCCGGTGAACTTCACTTCCACGCTTCCATCATTCTGACTTGGGAACAAAACCTCATTGCTGAGAGCTAATAAAAGTCTCCTCCAGACACATCCCTTTATCCCTAGGTGATGACCAATAGTCTGTCACAGCAAACCAAACCAGGTAAACAAAAATAAACAGATTCCTCTATCTAATCGGTTTACTTTGAACAGCAAACACAAGTAATGCACGATGGGTTCCTGCCTTTGATCTGCTCACATTCACATGTAATAAAAGCCTCCTTTGGTGTGCAAATGCCATATTTGTGACAATGTGGTCAGTGCATAAATGTACAGCACATAACGTGTGTAGAAAGCAGCAGACTGATTAATTTCAGCCTGAGCTTGATTCATCACAGCCAGTCACCTGATTGCACTCTCAAAATGTGCTTCTCTCCAGAAGCCACTCCGATGTAGTTCAAATCCATCTCCCAAGGACAGTCAAATCAGTTCCTCTGCCACTGCATGGGCTGGTTATTAAAGCAACCATCACGACCAGCAGACTGCACGCTTATTTTTCAGCCAGAAATCTTTTTCTTTCTTTTTTTTTTTTTTTACATTGCTTTTATTGACCAGTTGGGGCTAACTATTGATTAATCACACCTTGTGGTTCATCAATGTCCTTTAAAATCCTAACCAATGTATTCTGTTTTTTTATGTCCTACATGATTATTTAGTCATTTGTGGTTAATTTTTAAAACTTAATGGATTTTTTTTAAATGATTTGCTGTTTTTGTCACATAGCTTCACTGATATGTAATGACTCTCAGAAATAAATCTGTAAGCAGCAAACGGTTGGCCCAAGCCAGTTGAAACTCCCCCCCAAAAAAACAATGTACTTGTAAGATATGGCTCAATTTCTGTCTGATATTTCTCACCAGCATGACAATGCTTAAACCATATTAAATATGTGTTCTCTTTTTTGCTGAGAGATTTTTATGTGTACAGGAGAAACAATTGTTCCGAGGAGTATATCAAAGTATACAGCTTACACTTCCTGCTTGATGGTGTGAAAACTTTTGACCCTATGAGTTTAAAATTTAAATTGGGTTGCCCAGTCATGATCTGTATTGTTTGTTTTCTTTTTTTTTCAGTTTATCTGCCTAGGTTTTCTGCATTTTCCATTTTCGCTTCCTGTTTGGGATCATCCAAGAAGAAAAACATTGATTGAAATAAATTAAATCCATGTTAAGTTAATTTTACACACTCGGTTTCTCCATTTTCCAGTTTTTGGCTGCTGAACAATATAAACTTTTTGTTGCAATCATCATGAAAAGAAGTTGTTTCATTTGGATCATTTAAAAAGATATATCAACAGAATAACAACCAAAACTTGTAGCTTTGATGAGCTGCACATATTTTTATAAAAATTGAGCTACAGGTAAACTCAATGACATATGTTTTCTTCCTTTGAGTCTCCACAATACTGTGACGCCCCACACCAGATCCCATTAAATTGACCTTAAGTTTAAAAATTGATCTTTCGGATGTTAGCACTCCACTCTTGCCAACACAGCTCTGGGGGGCTAGCAAATAAGCGAAGACCCTCTTTTAAATAACTGTCTAGAAGATGCCTCAAGTCAAAAGTGGCAGTCTCTATCCAAGTTCAAACACCGTCCTGGATGTTCCCGTTAAAATTCCGTTTGCATTCCCGGCTGTGAGAAGCTCCTGTTAAGGGGTAAAGCCCAGTCCTGCAAGGAACAGAGCGATTATTGTTTTGCCAAAGCATCTACACCTCTGGCCTGAGGAATTTTATCCATCTGTACAGCATCAGTCTCACCTTTTAATTCGGCTGATCTGCTCACACATGAAGGACAGATATTGAGTGAGTTTTACCATTGCAATGATGAGTGTGCCTCCCACCAGTGTGCATGTGGGCCACAGCAGAGAGCTTATGATTGCTCCACGGCCATAAAGACGAGTCAAGAGGACACTGTCCTGCTGCTCCGAGGGGTCAAAGTAACATAAAACCTGTTGATGTGTCTTTAGCCGCTCGGATATGTTCATCACAATGGTGTGCATCAGTGTCTGGTCCTTGCGGCACTTTGGGATGTAAAAACACTGCAGGGAGAGGGGAGAATTAAATGTTGTTGAGTGCTTTAAAATCATGCTAAAAAGCTAACTGAGCTAACATCTCTGAGGGAATAGGTTGTTTGTAGATAGATGGTTCTGGCGATTTCAGAAAAATTCAGCTGCAGTAAAATCATCATCTAAAATGTAAATAACTCCTAAAGTGTTGAATGAACAAAACACAGTGTTAAAAAGTACACTTTGCCTGTGAAGATTATGGGTTGTAAAGATCATGGAGAGACAATGCCATTTCGTCTGGTGATGGCCAAGTCTCACACATCAACCAGTGCACTTTTTACACCTGATAAATTATGACCTTATATGATCTTAGCACTGTTAAAAATAACACTTTAAGTGTTAGATTGACAGTCCTAGTAAATTTACTTTGTACGGTTCATGGGAACATATAACGCAATGGAAGATTCTAGGGAAGTTTGGAAAAATAGTAATGGTTTGCAAAAAGGTGGCCATTTTGCTCCTTTTGTTGATTTGAGCTGTACCTAGGAACTTCTGGTGATCCAGAATCAACCAGCTCTAAGTGGGGTAAAGCTTAAATAGGGACAGGATAACAAGCTAAACTGTATATACCTGAGGTATGCTCTGATAACTCCTCCCAAAACTTGTTAATAAAACAATTGGGAAAAAAAGCTTTTTCCAGAGACTGATGGAAATGAATATATCAATTTGCAGTTTTATTTAAGCTACTGTGTGACTGTATACTTTACTTGAAGTATTTAGCAGTTTAATTAGTCCACGTTACCTAAAGATAGCTTTGCTAAAGTTTAACCCTGACATGTTGAATGTTAAACTTTATGGTACTCTTATAAAGCAGAAATCTCCACGTATATTTTTTACTTCACATTAATATTACTATGTTAATATTTTATAAAAACAAAATATGACCAGCTATTGTAGTCGATGTGATAACACTTTGTTGATAAAAGAATGAGTTTAAGTGTGCTTTACCTCAGAGTTGGCCTCGTGGGCCTCCTCGTTATACAACATGCGGTGAACTTTGCCAGTAGAGTCCAGGCTGACATAAACCTGAAGACATGGATACCTGGAGCTCTTTCTGCACTCTGAACCGCAGCTGTAGCTACAGTTAATATCTGCAACTACACTGGAATTCACCACTGTGCAGTTTGACTCTTCTGTCCAAACACTGAGAGAGACAGAGAGAGAGAGAGAGAGAAATTATACACAGTGGACTTTAATGTATTTAGGCAGGAACGTCAATTGACAACAGTTTGGAGAAAGTTGGGCTCATGGTCTATAGACTGTATAAAACTATGATTATAGCGTCCATGATGTCTCCCATTGCTTTCAAAGGTTTTTTTTGCAAGCATAAGAGGAGAAATCAGATGTTTCACTGTCTAAACTGGCAAAAAGATTGGGAATTGGCAAAGCAATTGGTAAAATCAACAAAAAAGCATCCTGAGAAACTTTCTTTTGAAGTTCTGGTCAAGACAATATATAGGCGGCCTTGTTACAGGTGCATAATTAACTTTAAATGGTCTTGGATGTGTGAGGTAAAGCTGTTTTCTTCCTTTTGTTACAATCAAACATGCAACACTGTAGTTTAGAGCATCTGGAGAGTTTCGGTGGTTCATTCTTAAGTAGCTTCACTTAAATTATAGTAGCAGATGTTAATCTCTCAAATGGGATGGCTCTGTATCTCAGCCTCTACAGGTGGACTGTCCCCCCCCCCCCAGGACTCTGTTTAAGGTCCAATTTTATTTTACTTCAACAAAAATTGTTGGAACACCATGATTGACCCACTGAGCACAGCCAAAGAATCCCCCAAAGTAAACTATGGAAAATGAGCAAAACTTAAAAAAATAAATAAATTAACATAAACTACATATACATTTAAACAAACAGTTTTAATGAGTTATGCTGAACAAAGTCTGGACAAAGATCAAGAGTTCACACATCTATATACACTGTAAAAAATAAACACATTTTACGGTAAAAACACGCAGCTGTGGTTGCCAGAACTTTACCTCCAAAAATACGGTATCGCTGTTAGTGGTTTTACAGGATTGTACTGTACATTTTATTGACTTTTTTTATTTATGAACTGTCTAATTAACATATTTTTGTTGCTTTAAAAAAGTTTATACCTGTACAATTCAATGATTTAAATTGTAATATTTACAGCTCAGAACTGGCGATTATAAAGGTTTGTGTTAAAATAGTAGTGTTATTTACAAAAAAAAAAAAAAAACAACAACTGGGAATTTGTAAGAGTGGTTGCCAAAACTTGACAGTCAATTAAACAGTAGTATTCATTTTACAGGATTGTAGAATTTCCATAATGTATACGGTTTATAGCTGTCTAGACTGCTTAACTGCTGTCAGTCGCCTTCAGCTTGTGCAGAATGCTGCTGCTCGCTTTTTAACCAACACACCCAGACGTCAGCACATCACCCCAGTCCTTTTTACACTTCATTGGCTTCCAGTTTCTTTTAGAATTGATTTTAAAATTTTACTTTTTGTTTTTAAAGCTCTTAATGGATTAGCACCTTGTTATTTGACCGAGTTTTTATTTGTTCGCACATCAAGCCGCACTTTACGGTCAAATAACCAACTTCTTTTGAAAGTACCCCGAGCCAGGCTCAAACACTGGGGCGATCGAGCTTTCTCTGTGGCTGGTCCCAGACTGTGGAACAATTTACCATTTGACATACGTAAAATCACTGATTTGAACCTTTTTAAATCTAGGCTCAAAACACATTTGTTCAAAATGGCTTTTAATACTTAGTAGTTTGTGACACGTTTGCACTATGTTTTACTGTTTTTACTTTACATTGTTTTATTCTGTACAATATTCTGTTTTTAGTATTATGGTTTTTCTGTTTTTAATTGGAAAGCACTTTGGGCACCACTGGTGTTGTAAAGGGCTATATAAATAAAGATTGATTGATTGATTGATTGATAGATGCATGTGAATGTGAAAAATTCTCCAAAACACATCTTAGAACATTTAAAATCATGTCTTTTCTATTAGAGTTAATGCAGGAATTTGTAAATTTTATGGCAATTAACATTACATTTTAACTGATAAATGTAAGGTGTTACTCTGTGAAACCTTTCATTTTTTTCACTGTACATTCTATGGTTATCATGTTATTTGTCTTTGTGCCAAACCTCTTGTCTCGGGCACTACAAATTATAGCTTCTGCTGTACTTTTGCTATTCTGAAGACTCAGCTGCCTCTTGAATCTCCTTTGCATGTGCCAGGTCTAGACGGCATACTGCCTCTGCTGGGTCAGCGATGTTCAGCGGCACACTTTCAGCTTTTACAGTAATGGTCTGTGTACATCTGTATGTTTTTGCTCATTCATCGCCAAATCTTTAACATCTCATTACTAACCAAAGGGTGCAAGGGTTCAAGCATAAGATATAATTTTAAAAGCTTGTTAAAACTAGTTGATAAATGGGTCTTCACAAGCCTGGAGCATTAGAGGCTTACAGTTGCACTAAAAGAAAAGGTTATGTCTATGGTTTTGACAAGCACTGTCTCATATCTATAAAAACAAGCATTTACGCTTAACTTATTTTTCACGTTCATGATTCATTCACAATATTACTTACTAAATTTGCCTGTTGGCTTTTTTTGAGTTTGGAAAGAGGATGTCCATTGTAATGCCATTATATTGCAAGTTGGTTTAATACCCATTGTAAAATTCACTATGGAGTTGCTATTATTATGGAAAAATAAGTGTTTACCTGTGTAAACATTGTAAATGTATTATTAAAAAAATTTATTATTATAAAAGGTTAGCAGAATCTGGTTTCCATAATTTCATATGGGCAATCTCCGCGATGGACTGCCAACCTGTGATGGACCTGGTGGAAAAAGAATGAATGAATATGGGCAATCTGCCTCCAAGCCTGATATTTACAAATCCGTTCAAAATGTTGTGGATTTGTAGCTAAAATCACGTGTACAGGAAACCTGTAATTGAGTTACTATTTCAGGAGTTCTAATATCTGGACCTGCTTTAAGTTCATAAGCATGTGTGGCGGGTACGAACGTGCAGGCTTTCTGTCTTGCTCGGATGCGTCCGGGTAGACCCCCAGTAGAGGTGAAGGGAAGGTAGGTGGGAGCGATGAAGCTGATTCGGACTGAGTCAGGGAACAAGAGGAAGGAACAACTTATACGGAAGAGGGTTGATGGAATAATTGAAGTAGGTGTGGCTCGAGATAGACTCCTCCCGAAAGACGTTTAATAAACTGTATTTATCTAATTGAGTATAGAGCTAAAATACTTTCATAATGTTAAAGCATTATTCTATTATTTTCTCATCTACCTGCTTAATCAGTGTCACAGGGCAAATCTGAACATAAAAACATTTTCAGAATGACACAAACCATCATTCATGGTGACCGTGTTTGCTACAATAATGTTCCCACAGTGGTTTTTATGTGGAATTTGTAGTGTGACAAATATAAAATTGATATTGTTTTTTTTACCAAAACAAATAATAATAATAAAAAAGAATAACCAACAAAACATGTTTTTGCAGCTTAAAAAAGTTTTAAAGAAGTTTTTATGTACATTTTCTGTATGGAGGTCCATCAGTGTACAACACAACCCAAATCAACTTTGAGTGCTATTGCAAATGAAAAACAGCTACTGCAAATAAAAGACTGCAAATCATCAACACAAATAAAAAACAAAACATTCAAATATTTGTTTACATACTATGGTAATATTTGTGTTTTGTTTTTGTTGTTGGTTTGCAGTCGTTTTTTATTTGCTTAAGCGTTGTGTACTTCGCAAGTCGATTTGTGTTGTGTTGTGCACTAAAGGGCCACCTTTGGTTTGAGAGGTATTCAGTCTTATTTGCTAGTGAATTTAACTGAAAGTACTGCTTCTTTTTTAGGCTTCAGAGATGTTTAATATATCAACAGAGATGTGTTAAATATCCACAATGCACAATATCCACAAAAATCAAATGAAGATCTCGGAGGGCTCTTTTTGTTGTTTTCAAAAAGGTTTTCTTTCTTGATCAAAAAACAGGTCAGATGTGTAAATTTGTACAGTGCCACCCTGTGTAATGACCTCAGAGCTTTAGGGCTGTGTCGTGCCGGGCATATCAATTGCATTATCAAAATCACTTCTTTGATTATCTATCAAATGTTCTATCAGTCGTCTTTACCTGTCTGAATAAGAGCGCACCATGGTAATTCCCAACACAAAGTATGTCATGGCAGAGAAAAGGATCATGCTGAGGCCTAAGAGAATGGCTCTATCTTCACCAGCCTTCAGTGCAGTCACAGTCCTCCTCTTCTCCAGAATATCATACTCTCGAATCTTCTGATAAAAGGTCCTGCTTGAGTGACAGGAGTCACAAGACACACAAAGAAAGATAAACGTGTGATTAAATAAATGCTTGGTGTGCACCATATTCAATATTACAGAATACATTATTAGAGTGCTGGTGACCTATTAAAGGGGCTTGAATGAATTAGCTTCAGTGCTTTATACACAAATGACCGACTTATTACTTATGCATGGTTAGTTCCTCTCCAAATATTTAGCTCATGATTGTTTAATCATTTTTTGACAGCATGCGATATTGCTTTTGAAGATTATGCAGGGGTGTGAAGGCAAGCTGTCTAACCTGTCTATCTTTATCAATGACCTTTAGTTAATTAATGTGAGTGCATTGGTTAAAAGCTATAAAATCACCAGCTTACTTTGATTGATTAACGTCAGAATGCAAGATTATTCTGATGATAAAAATTCATTAAGTTTTTATATTTCTTGAGCGGTTTTTCGTTGAGCGTTTTTTGAAATATCTTGAAATTTGAAAATTTTGTTAAAGATTTGTAGTTGTGCTTTTATATTTGGAGAACTTTACTTGTGCAAGACTTCACGTGACTTCATATTAAGTTACTTATTTAACCCTTAGAAGTCCTGGGCTTTTTGAGCATATTTTTTAACAATTATTTAGACAATCTTGACTTGCTTGCATTTGTTTTCTGATGAAACTTGGCTTGACGGGAAACAAGGTAGGCTCTTGCTGTGATGGCTTTTTTGATTGGTAAATCAGCTGCCACTCACCATTAGTTTCACGCTAGACATAAAAGTGATTAGGTCTCTGCATGCTCCAGTGCGTCTGCAATCACGCAGGCAGTTTTGAACACTTATATTACATTTTTAATTATATTTTTGATTTACAATATAATGTGTAGATGTCTAAAAGGTCCATAACCTTTAATATTTTTGGTTTTACAAGCGTTACATAATTTGCAAGGTAATTCAAATAAAAATGAAAAATCTTTTTTACAGACCCCAAATTGGTGCCATCAGTGGCATCTAGTGGTGAAAAGATGGGGTAACCCTTGGAAGTACAAGACCTGTGAGATGGCTTGCATTTTTCAAAGTTCTGGCACAGAAAAATACAGTGTATAAGGTTTAGGAGAGATTTGTCGGTTTTTATTATTCAATTTTTACATTGTTTTGACACTGTCTTTGCTTTTTGGGAGATTTATTTTGGGGGATTTCTTTATCCCAACACTTTGATTGCTATAAAACATAAAAAAGTTAGTTTTTTTAACTGCCTTTTTTGCAGTAAAAAAAGTTAAAAAAATGTGCCTGGGTTGTACTAAAATTTTCTATCAAGCTGTGTCACAGAAAACTGTTTTAAAGATAATTTATTAGAGCAAATTGTAAAGTAGTGAAAAGCACTCAAAAAGCCCAGGATTTCTAATGGTTACGTGTGGTGACATTACAGCCAATGAAAGGGAAACAGATGCAGTTAACTATTAAAAGATTCCAGATTTCATCAAGTACCTCCTAGCAGAACCCGGTTCGAAAATCCCAACTGTAGCTAGAAATCAAATGCTTACTAATGAATCTAGTTAAGTCAGAGTTAATTGATTTAGTTAGTTATTCCATTTCTTTACTATACCTTCTCTCACTTCCTGATCCTTGAGCTCCTTTGCTTCCAGCCCAAAGAAACATTTTGCCAGCTCTTCCACAATTCGCAGTTCTCAGAAAAGATTTCTGGGGAAACCTGATAAAACAAAGCACTCTCAGTCTACCATGTGCTTCCTTTGGCACAGGTTCATTTACGTACTCTCCCTCAAACAAAACGATTGAAGTCTTTCACTAAAAGCCATTGACACAAGCAGCCTTCCAGAGTTGGAGCTCATCTCAAGATCATTACCATATTCCAAAAGTTGTGAGCAATAGACTCCATTGCTTTGTAAGTCCAAAGACAAACCATCAGTTTTCAAAGAAAGGTAAAATTTAAATAATCCTCAGCAGCATGCAGTCTGTATCACATGGTTGCAGGCAGTTCTCTGTAAATACAGCCACAATCACGAATCATCCACTCGATCATTTTCTGCCCATCGGTTTTCTATTGACTATTCATTGGCTGGTGTGAGTGTAAAATAATAATGAGAATAGTGAGCAAGGAGAGGACCATTCATAGCATTGATCCTTTGCTTTAGAGCTGGCAAAGTGAGTGAAAGCGGAGGTAGAGAGCGCGAGAGAAAGAGAGAGAGAGAGAGAGACTCCTCCTGTTTCCCTCCTCTCTGTTTCTGATTGCTGTTGATGGAAAGTCCTGTAGAATCAAGGTGACACAGGTGTTTTTACGCTCACACTTGTGACTGACTGGCTTCTCTTAAATGGGATCCAGTCCACCCTTACGTGTATTTGGGAATGAGACAAGTTCAACTGATTGATCTTTTCATGGAGGCTTCAGAGCCTTTTACTGGAAATGTCAATGTGATTCAAAGAACTCAGCTAGGGTCATGTGAAGAGCTAATGTGATTGGTTGGCACTGGTTGGGATTGGTGAATGGTGGACTGGGCACTATATACAGAGAGTAAAGACCAATTCATACTCCATTGTCTTGCCCAGGCAAGGCCTATCCTGACGCACACATAGACCGTAAGTTCTGTGATTGGTCTGTTTGGAAACAGGGTGTTTCTGGAGTGAGGTCATAGATATTTGGCTCAAGCGAGTAGTTTAATCTTAAATCCTATAATGCCCTATAACATTTTATAACTCGTACCATGCAATGTTTTGCATAATGACAAATTTTAGTGATGCACTTCATGCAGTGATTGAAGCCTTAACCATTAAAAGTCTCTGCATGCACTGGTGCATCCTCCAATAATGACAGTGGTTTGGAGTTAAGTAGGAATGTCACGACCCACCCATTGTTTCATTTTGATTTCAAATATAATGTGTAGGTTTCAGAAAGGGTATAGCACTTTGATATTTTTTGTTTTGAATGAACATTATAAGAGTTATGACACTTGTACATAAATGGCCAGGTAATTCAAATTAAAATGTGAGAAAATGCACAATCATCTTTTGAGTTTCGTTTTAGAGATCCAAAATTGATGCCATCTAGTGGTGAAAAGAAGGGATAACCTTCTAAATTTAATATAACCTAATTATTATTATTCTTTTTTTTACCTTGTCCTGTCCTGCTCAAAAGCCATCACATGGGAGAGTATATGCCTTGCTGAGTTGGACAGTTTTGCTTTTTTTTTTTTTAATATTACCTAATTAAATTTAATCAAAACACAGTAATGGTTGGCAATCAAATGGTGAATAAGGTACTCTGCTAAATATTTTTTTTATTGTTTTATGTTTGTATATCTGACTGATGACCTCAGGTAATTTGTAAAAGTCAATCAACCTGACACAGATTTAGAATTTAGCACTTAGAAAGATCCCATGATACATGAAGTCCCTTTAAAGAGTTACATTTGTGAGTTGGGATGCAGAAATGGCATGCAGCCTCCATGTGGCCCCACAACAGAGAGCCCAACATTTCTAAAAGTCTTCACCAAGCTGAAGAATTCTAAAAATGTTTGTTCCAGTGATTCCAGGCTGCATATGTCTGTGGATAAACCATGTAAAAATAAGAGAAAGTTAAATTTTCTTTAAGGCAAATTAATATTCCTATTCCTGTATCTTTTAAAAGATGGACGACCATAACTTCCTCTATTCTCTCATGAAAAATAGTGTCTAGTCTGAGATACAGTGCAGCTGCTCTCACTGACGTGTCGCAATAACAAAGTTGCATTCATTAGAAATAAGATATCTGCACACCCTTGTTATTTGACACACAATTACACACCAAATGTTGCATGAAATTATAGGTCTATTGACAAAAGGGAGAAAACTCCAAAGGACAACATCAGAGATGAGGTTAAAGAAGAGCTAAAAGAAATGTTGTTGTATGACTCAACAACGTGTTTGTTACTATATACATTTTCAACAATGTGTCAGCCTTTAATATATATACAGTATATAATCGATGTTATATCAATGTTATATATGAAACTCTTCACTGAGAATCCCAGACACTTGCTGAGATTTCCTCAATAGAATTGAATGGACGGGTTGTCATTTCATCACTGTTTTGTAAACCAAGAATAGCAACTTGTTCTTGGGGAGTTCTAATGCAATTTTTTATTTCCAAATCTAAAGCTGTTTTTGGTGTGTTTTTATTTGCTGTAAGTAATGATTACTGGATTACACAATTCAGGCTATTTCTAAATATATTTTGTGTGTGCTTTTAGAGGGCAGACAGTAAAGCTGTGCAGGCATCTATGGTTTTTGTTCCATTTCTTCTTCAGCCATTTTGCGGGAAAATTATGAAATTTGGTCCACTGGTGTTGAAATTTGGATCCTCTAATGCAAACTCTATAGTGCCACCACTAATTCAAAGTTAGTATGTGTTTATGCTTAAAACTTTTGAATGATAAGATCTAGAAACTAAACTTTACTTTTAAATTTTGTCTCGGGCCAATTGCAATGCACTCTATAATGTCATTGTGCATTATGTTAATTAGCCTCCATTTTCAATTACCTTCACAGCCTACTTTTGGGAACTACTCGTAGACTGATTATAAAATTTTCACAAATTCTGTTCCAGACCATCCTTCGGCCATATTGAATAAAAGTTATGCAATTCACGTTAATGCAACAAAGTGATAATAAATGGTGAATTAACAATTTGTATCTCAGTAACGCTTTAGTAAATCAAGACCAAACCTGGTGAATATTATACTAACCACAACCCGAGGTTACCTACCGAGTTTCAGTCTGTTGCCTCCTTGTGGTCAGGAGATTCCATTTCACTTCATCATGTGTTCAGACCATCATGCATTACAGAGTTGGACCGTCCCATTTTAAGTATGTCAGGAATTTTGAATGTCAGCTAAACATGTTTTGTTGCAGCACCACCCTGTGGTCACACCTGTTGATTCCAAATTTAATTTAAAGACTACACTACAACCACTTGAAATATTGACCCCGAAGATCACAAAACTTTCCGTTAATCAGTGACCATTAACGATGATCGATGGATTAATCTGCAGGTTCAGAACTATTCTGATATTTATTAACTTTTAACTGAACTATTTAGATTCTTGACATTTTCCTGTTTTACTCTTACCAACTCCCTTCAAGCAAACACAATCACCTTTAACGCAGCATTTTCAGCTCTGTTACACTAATGAGATTTTCATTTTGGAATCTTGAAGTGCTGCTGGCCAGGAATCAAACTTGATCGAAACCATGCATGTGGAATACAAATATCATTTGTTTTGCTCAGCAGATGCAAATGTGTGCAGACAAACTGGAGAGAAAATTGTTTGACTGACAAATGATTGATGAAGACAAATAAATAATAGAAAACATCACGCTACATCACCAACTGTGAATGTTTGTATCATAAATATGTGAACTGAATCAAAAAGCGCTTCCATTAAGAGATGGTTGTTGATGACAATCCAAAGCTTTCAGGTTCTTTGCTATTAACTATAAGAACAAGCAGGGATGCCACAAAGTTTTATATTGGCTCAATAAAACCTCTCTTGGAAATTAGTATTGGAGCTTCTGCACATAGAGGCATCATAGATTGCACTGGAGGATATAGGTCAATCTAAAAAATGAAATGCTCTCTTTTGCTCTAATCAATACTCAACAAATGTACTTTATTTTATTTTTGTATTTACATTTTTTAGTAATCAAATATCCAAGAATAAAACAGTTCACTTGAAGTTATAAAATGTATATATTTCACTTTCATAAAAAACTTATTATTGTTTATATATTTTATGTAGCCCTTTTCAGTTACATGGAAAGTTTATGACCTCCACCCAAGGCTGCTTTCAAGGAGAGCGTGAAATGTCTTTGTTAAACAATTAAACAATGTTCAACACTGTTAAACAATGCATCGCTTTCATGTAACCAAGCATTTTTGAAAATGCTCCAGGCTCCCTTTACTTGAAGACACTGAAAGCTAGTTTTCCTGTTTTTTGGGTGGGGTTTTTCGTCATTCCCTGTGCTTGCCGTCACTGTTTTGTTTACAAGTGTAATGGTTGATGAAATGATGACTGGGTTGCTATTTACTGTGCTCTGTTTGGCTTTTTTCATAGACCTATATTGGGCAGGAAATCATTCTGCTCTTCCACTGACTATATTATGAACAGGATTATATGAATATGTTTTGTATTTAATCTATGAACCGAGGCGCCCAACTCAATGCTGAATATATATTTTAAGCATCCGCCATGGTCCGTGGTCACTAGATCTATGCGCCCTTGTCATCGACTCCTGGTCAGAAATGATCGGTCCAGCGCCCGGCATGCTCCTACGGGGGACTGGAATCCAGCCCAGTCCCAGTGACTTAACTGGCCCGGGGGCTATACTCTAGACCCTAACAGTGGCCACTTTTGCAGTCCTCATGGTGTCCATCCGCTACACTTAACGGAGGGAAATAGTCTACATCTCCCGTACTGATCGGGTGACTCCCTGTTCATTGTCCGCGTTGTGTTTGAATATGTGCAGTGTGATGATGCACCGCTGGGAAATGCGCGCAGGGTGATGAGTAGCACCTGAAAAATCATAAATCAAACCCACTACCTCGTCACAACCAGAAAACCCCCCACCCCACCACTTTTATGGTGCCATAAATAATTGTAAAAAATCACTTAGCGCTCTGTCAGGAAAGGTGGTGAGCAGGTTCGCCTAGCGCGTGGCTCCAAGAAGTGTGTAGGAGCCCAGCCCCAGTGACGCAACTGACCCGACGGCGACACTCTAGATCCGTTCAGTGGGCACATCCTGGGCCCCCTTGGCAATCACCGGTGGCTCTTGTGGCGTCCATCCGCTACTCCTGGAAGAGTGAAATAGTCCGCTTCTTCCGTGTTGATCGACAACCAAGTATCAAACTGAGAAAAGTGAGATACAGCAGTATTGGTAGACTTCAATTAGTAGAAGAAAAAACTTGCTGCATAATCCCTTTAAAAAAATTCAGGGCAAACTTGGAGATAGATGTTGATTTGTATTGTCATGATGAGGGTTGGAGCGGCATTTCTTAGCAACTGGGGATATTCCTGACTTAAGAAGCATCTCTAATGAAGCAGACTTTGTGCTGCATGTGTCTATGAATGGGAAGTGTATCAAGCCTTTACTGTTAGAAGGTCAGCGTCTCTTTCAAGTTTGAACGGCAGCTGAAGCCTGACATCACCACAGAAGAACATAGCCATGCTTCACATTTTACTCTATGAGATTTACAGTCATCGCCGCCACAGTTAGCCTGAGAAGTATGAGAGAAGAAGGAGGGGCCTCTGGAATCCCGTCTGTTTGACTGCTGAGCACTATTAGAAGAAGGAACAAAACTGAAGAGGTGTCTTCACCCAGCTTCATTGTTAGTGTGTCATGACATGGCAAACAGATCATTTGCAGAGCAGCGTGTTGAAAAGATGGTGTCTACATGATAACATTTATTACTCCAGTAAACACATACAAGTAGCTGCCTCACTGTGTTTAGGAGCGTGGTATTTCTAGTGTGGCACCAGCTGAATGCTATTTTAAGATCTTGATTCAAGAAGAGGAGAATTTAGATGAACGCTGTGATAAAAGCAGTAATTCATGCACAGCTTTTGTTGAGAAAGTAAATGTTAATAAAACAACATTTCTGGAAAAAAGGATTGATAGAGCTTTGAGGCTCAGTTGGAAGAGCATTGTGCTAGCAACGCAAAGCTTGTTGGTAAAAATCCCAGGGAAAGCATGAACTGACAAAAAAAAAATCTGTTCATTCATTCAAATGTTAGCCGCCATTCATTAATTTTCCAACCCCTTATTCTCTTTTTTGGAGTCACAGGGGTCTGCCGGTGCCGAGGTCACCGGCAGACCATGTAAATTTACAGAAATCATCTTCCAATTACATGTAAATGCACATAAAATAATGGTTAAATATTTCTTAGGTTAATGGGAAGTATAAAGTCAATGCTTAACTAATTGTAAATTGTGCTTTAATATGGAATATTAATGTGATAAGGTTTAGATTTATGAATAATCAAACTGTTGTTCATAATAAATTATGGTAGAAAGGTAGTAATAAATAAATAAATTGCAAGTGATACTTTGAACTGCATGCAGGTCACAGACTTCACCGTGGAATCACATGAATTGTTTAAATAAACTAAATTTATTGGATCATTTGGTAATCCAAGATAACCCCATTAGCAAATATTGGACTACATTGTTAGTGTTGTTCATCTTGTATGTTTCGATTGAGATACACAAACAGTATTTAGAAAAAATATATATATTTTCAGACCTACTGAACATGTCAGCTTTAATTGAAAAAATAAATAAATAAATAAATACATAGTCATTTAATTTGAGCAATATGATTCCATCACTAATTCCCCCCATTAATGTAAATGTGGCCATTTCTTAAACACTTCATTATTATTATTATTTTTTTCAGACGGATTGCGCTTGAATCCCTTGTGAGGAACACCTGCTTGGGAGGGTTCCCCACCTACATTGGAATTTCTAGTGTGTGTTTTTCCTCTGGGTGCTCAGGTTTCCCCACACGTCTAAAACAAATTTGCACCCCAGGCCAAATAATTTATCAAAAACTTTAATTGAACTTAAATTATTGTCAGAACACAGATCTTTATTTAAACCTTAACTGTAATCTAAAAGCTAGTTAACTACATCCTTTGGTGATATATTATATTATTATCCTGTTCCACAAAATATTCTCACACAACAAGTTTACATTGACCTTGTCCCTTTGTGAATCTGCTTTTACGCATCTGCATAAAAGCTTCACATAAAATCATTTGACTTGATTTGGAATTTAGACATTATATGAAACCAATGTAATATTTCACTAAGTGAAGTAAAATAAATAAATAAAAGACAACAACTGTTTCTGTGACAGCAGACTGGGCCAAGATTGTGACTGTAAATGTCACCAGCATAGACCTACGAGATGAACATAAAAGTGACAAGAAAGCAGCTAGTTGTTGGACACCTTGACTCCTTGTGCCTTTGTTGATTTCTTGAAAACTGATATTTTTTGGGTTTTACAATCATCTAAATCTATTTTCACATTATTCATTCACTCCACATTCACACACTTGTGGTGATAAACTACATTGGTATATTGGGTGAACTGGCCAGCCCAAGTCACACTGGCAGAATGGACCTGGCAGGGATCTAACAGCCAACCCTTCAGTTTTAGAACAACCAACTTCACCACAGGACTTGCTGCCCCTGAAGAGGTATGGCTACCATCGTTGAAATTGCAGCACAGCCATTGTTGCTTCCTAGATGGAAACTGTGCTGCGCTGCATTAGAATGATGATGTGCTCCTTTTAACCCTTGTTTGTGCTAAGTTTGAATGTTTTTGTTTGTTTTGGGTTGCTTTTGATCCAGCATTGAACATCAGTACGCATTTCACCAGCTGAAAAGCCCCGCTTCGATGCATCAATAGAAATGGATAAAACACCCAAAAGATACTATTCCTAAAATATGCAAACGTTTGTACAACCGGTTAGGATAGGTTTTGTGTAAAACAGTTGTTTTTGGTGTAACAGTGTTTTCTTTGATTGACAAAATGTGATGAGCAACAAACCAACACATGCGTGTAAATATTTTTGGATGTGGGATTATAAAATATAAGTATAGCTAATAAAAGTACTCTAGTAGCTGTCAGATGCTGTTTGTAAGCACCTATAAATTCACTCTCGCACCATCTTGCACCTTGAGATTGTTGATAAAATCAATAGTTCTCACACAGGATTAGGTTCAGTATCATTCTCTTTCTGTTTCCCAGCACATTACATTCATCACAGTTGTTCATGTTATGGCCAACCTACCATCATAGACAGCAGCTTCAGTTTCACTTGCAAATATTTGCTCAGCTCTGAGAGAATGGTCATAAAAGCTAATTTCCTTTTTCCACATCAAGACTGCCTGTCATTCGTCCACATCTCAGACTTTAGGTGCATTGAAAATAGACCCCTTTCTGGCAGATCAGCAAAATAGGAAAGTTTATTTTTATATTGCATTTTAACCACAAGCTACAAGAAAATCCGCACTGTTGAAAAAAAGTTTAGTTAAAAGGAACAATCATCGTAAATCAAAGTTAAAAGATAAAGAGATCCTGGATATGCTCAAGCTTGTCAGTTGGTGGAGCAGGCACCGACACGGTCATGTGAATGAGGATGATTACAACTAATGATAGCCGATGAATGGTTTCATAACTATTATATAAGGGCTTGATTGAGTATAAGAGATTACTAACGGCTGTAAGAATCGGACGTTTGTGGATACCATTTGCAGTGGTGGACAGTAATGAAGTACAAGTAATTTGTTACTGTACTTAAGTAACTTTTTAGTGTATCTGTACTTTACTTGAGTATTATGAGGCTTTATATTTTGACTACATTTCGTATTGGAAAACCTTTTACTTTTTCCTAAAACCTGTCATTTCTTTTTACGTTCCACAACATACTGTACATGTGCAACCAGTGACATGTCAATATAAGTACACGTGCTCTGCAAGTGTCCAACCAGAACACGTTGTGTTTCGTGAAGTTTGCGCACTTAACTGTCTAATATGCTGCTGCCTGCCTGCTTGTTTCTTTTCGCTGTCACGTTTATATAATGTAATGATGGATAAGTGCCAGACATTGAAATTGAGCACATATTTTAAAAGCACATATTTTGAAATTGAGTCATATTTTAGCGAATTTTTTGAAGTAATGAAAAGGAAGAAAGAGTCATTAAATTCTACATTCTGCGTAAGTCTTCAGGGAAATCTGGTGGTGTGTTAGTTTTTGTTTTTGTGTGATTTATCCAAACACTAACATTTGTTTATAGAGTGGACATACAGCTGTTTTGTTTCGTCATGTTTAGTAAATTGGAAAAAAGACATTCTTTGTAAACTTGGGTAAATCCGTTTTGCAAATTATTGCACAGCTCAGCTGTGATGTATTAAAGGAGCAAGGTGTCATGTGATTCAAACAATAAATTGTTAAAGAAATACATGACTACTGGTGTTTCCCCCTACCCTATTTATTCCATGGTTTCATTTAGTAGGATGTCCTTATGATAATTTCAAAAGATATCACAAATAGAAAACATTGTATTTTCAGAGTGGTGTTAGTGGGCTATTTTTTTTTTTTTACCTTGTATGAATTATAAAGGAGATGTATAGATATTGGAACTGCATTACACCAAATTACTTTAACTTTTGGATACTTAAGTGTATTTGAAATCAAGTACTTTTATACATTTACTCAAGTCGACGTTTACTAAAGGGAGCACTTTCACTTTTACTGGAGTAATTTTTACACTAGATATCTTAACTTTTACTCAAGTACATGGTCCGTGTACTTCCTCCATCACTGACCATTTGCAGTAGAGTGCAGCGCTCTTGTCAGCAGCCATCAGTTGGTGATTGTAAAACTTGCTGTTTTCCAGCAGCTCTGCCATTGGTCAGAGATGCAGTCAGCAGACTGTTAATCACACTCACTCAGCCGCAGGGTAATGACACCTGAACAACAGGGATAAATCACACGGAGGGGCCCGAGACACCAGCACTGCTAAATCCGAACAAAAAAAGAGAACCGAAATATGAGAGCTGTTTCACACACCATTTCAGTCATGCCCTGAAATGTGTTTGTAATAACTGTAAATATTTTTTGCAAGCCTGGTCAATTGATTAGCGATCTCAACAGAATCTATTCTGACGTGGACAAATAAATGTGTGTAGTGAACCTAAAGGCATCCCATTTTTAAATCAGAATGAAATCTTGAATAAAAAGTCTCAAAATCTTCATATTCTCTGCTTTTTCCCATGTTTCTCAGTTGGGTAAAAGCTAATTTCTCTCCTCTACACTCTCTTTTATAACTGTATCTCATTTATATAGATTTTTAAATAAAAAAAGTCCCATGTTCTTTATTGTTTTCATATTTATTTACTTTTTGTTTAACCCTTAAGGGGCATTTTTGAGCTTTGTTTTACTACTTTACAGTTTGCTTAAAATAACTTTGAGGCAGTTTTTTTGTGTCAAAGCTTGATTTATTTTTTTAGTAGGTTATTTTTCTTATAAATATTTGCTTTCATTAAATTACACAATAATTTGACTACAAATATGAAACTGGAACTTGTTTTTTGTGTCTTTTTGATATCAAATCTGTTATTTTACAGATTTTAACAGTTTATTTTTGGAAGTACAAGAAATAAACACTACACTTACGTATAAGTTTCAGGAGGTGCTTAAAAAGATTAGCTTCAGTTGGCTTACTTTCAGATCATTACTGTCCCTGTATACACCAATCAAACCAGACGTTCCTTGACATTTGTTCTGGGGCCTTGTCCATGTGATTTGAGGCATTGTCAAGCTTATGCTTGAATACTCATTCACTGCCAATGTGAAATGTTCTGGCTGAGGGAATGATTTTCTCACCCAAGACTTGATGGTACATTAAATCCTTTTTGATGTTGTGCAATTGTCCTGTCCCATTCTCTCTGTATTGTTGAATTTTTATCAGTTCTCTGGATATTTAATATGTTCATTGGTAAAAAAAAACATATGGGCATGTCTATGTAATTTCATTTTGTTGTTTAAATAAAGCTACAATTATACTTATGGACCGACCATTCCTTTGTCCGTAGGCAAATGCTTAAATCACATACGCAAATGCAGAGTTTAGACTGAACGATTGTAGCCCCTAATTTTGTAAAAACCTTTGCTTGTGCACATTAATCGCACAGTGTGAACTACCAAAGTCTGAGAGAATGGCTCATGAGTCACAGACTCTTTGAAAGATATTTGGAATGCTAAACACAGCCAGCAACTGTGCAATTTTGCTCAATTAAAAAATGGGAGGTCTGCAATTTTCCTCATAGGTATAAATCAACTGTGAGAGACAAATTAAAAACAATTTATTTGCAAATCATGGTGGAAAATAAATATTTGGTCAATAACAAAATGTAATCTCAAGACTTTTCTTCCTACCCTTTGTTGGCAAAGACGAGTATTTTTACACACTGCCACTGGTATTTTGACCCATTCCTCCGTGCAGATCTCTAGCTGTCTCCTGACCAACACAGACATTCAACTCTCGGGGGTTTGATGACTGGTTAAGTTACTCTAGGACCATGAAATACTTTCCCAATGTGTTGGAATCTTTGTCATGCTGAAAGTGCCAGCCAAATCTTCAATGCCCTTGCAGGTGGAAGAGGTTTTCACTTAAAATTTAATGATACAAGGCCCCATTCATTGATTCAGTCATTCATTCAAAACCGCTACAGAGCATGATGTTTCCACCCCCATTCTTTTCATCTTTGGATGCAACTTAGCATTCTTTCTCCTCCAAACATCTGACAATAGGACATTATCTCAATTATCTTTTTTTATCATTCAAAAGTTTTCTAGCAATGTTCAGGTGGGCATGGACATGCAATGGCTTAAGCAGGGGGACTAGCAGACCCCTGCGGCGCAGTGGAACTTGTTGGTCCTAGCTCACTGCAGGTCATTCACTTGGTCCCCTGTGTGGTAGTGGGATTTTTGCTCAGAGTTCTTGTGATCACTTTGACCCCTCTGTGTGACATCTTGTGATGGAGATGTTCTTCCATTTTCTAAAAATGTCTCCCACAGTTGGTTTCTTTGCAACAAGGTGCTTAACTATTGCAGATTTAGTCTGTTGCAAGTCTACAATTTTGTTTCTGGTGTCCTTTGAAAGCTCTTTGGTTTTGGCCATCATGGAGAATGGTACTGAGGTTGTGGACTGGTGTTTTTTATACTCATAACAATTTAAGATGGCATTAATACAGGAAAGCAGAAGAGCCTCTCAAAGGAAAAGTTTTTCTCTTTGTTTGTCTCTCATAGTCCAGGTATGATGAAAATGACAGGCCTCTCATCTGGGAGAACTTGTACAATTGGTGGATGACTAATTAGCATTTTGATAACGACATTCAGGAGGAGCCGAGCCGTTAATTAGATGCCGTGCTGGAGGCCCCCAATCTCTAATGAGCCACTTCATCTAGTCAATGGGTTTTAAAAAAAAAACACCTCCACCCCTTCACCACACTGGGGTCTTAGTTCTGAGCTCAGGTCCCATCCTGACCCTAGAGCCCCTAACTGGAAAGCTCGCCTGGTAGGCATTCCATGCTTGGCAAATATGCCTTGCATCTCCATGTTAATTGCTGTTGTGGTGAACTAGTGAAATACTTTTTGCTCTACTGTATCTGGACCGGTCTTTGTTTCAGACTCATTACCTGCAGCCAATGAGAAATCAACATCCAGGGCAGTGGGAAAATGGGGAGGACAAAGATATAGATGCAATACCATCTGCAATTTGAGCAAAAAAAATGAAAAGAAAACTTGATAATAATCCCAGTCTGTGACCTCACATTGGTTGCGAGATGTAGTTTGCAGACATGGGACAAAGTTGTCTGCCATTCTTCCGATAGTTAAGTTCAGTAGTGTGAGATCCCCGTCACTGATGTATTGTGCAGTGTGAATTCAACAGTGACTGTATGCCATCCCAGATATTTGTGCAGTGTGAAGATCTGTGATGTGACTACACTGTAAAATCCTAAGAGTTAAATTAACTCAACTCAGAGTGTATTTGGTCCCACTCTATACAGAGTTAAACTGACTCTGAGTTATTTAATCATTATTTTTTGATTAAAATGCAAAATAAAAATTAACTATTCAGAGAGGGACCAAATTCACTCCGAACAGAGAAAAAATAGATTTACCTGTTTAGGTATTTTTGATCATTAGTGATCATATTTTTGATCATTAGTGATCATATTTTTGATCATTAGTGATCATATTTTTGATCATTAGTGATGATGAGCATTCATGATTAGCAAGCATATAGAAACATAATACAAAAACAAAAGGTACTCTACTAAAATATGGACATTTCATTCACAGATTTGGAAAAAATGTACAAAATACACGTATTTAAATAATTCTTCTTCAGAGTCGGTTTTCTCAGTCTGAACCCGGCATAATAAAGATACTCGGACATAAAGATGACGAGACAAACAAGCAAAAGATTCAAAACCACTTCTGAATCACTTTCCATCCACACGCATGACTGAAACCTACCACCGTTGCTGGTCTGCCAACTGGTCCGAATCATGTGTAATGGCTTATTTTAGAAGTCACTCTCTTTTCAAAACCATTTCAACCCCAGTAAAGGTCACTTCATTGCACTGGGTGAATGTAACCCTATCACCACCTGTGTGTTATTGAAAAGCCTGTCCACGTCTGGACAATGGCAGGCGAGAAGTGCGAACATTGCAAAGCACGCTCATCTGCTTTGTTTAGGATGCATAGGGTAGGGTGCTCCTCTTTAAAAACACCTGACCCTGCAGATCAGGCACTTTCTCAGTCATAAGAAACCACCACATTGCTGGGAAGTCACAGATGTCGGGTGTCACAATCGACTTTCTGATGCTGTCAGAATGTGGAAATGTCTGTAACCATCAGATGCATGCTTTTCCCAAAATATCTGCAAACAATAAAGTGTCAGCACCTTGCAGACGGATACTGACAAGTCATGTGGAAAGATTTGGCTGAGTACACAGTTAGCCTTTTATGTTCCAACATTTAGCCCAAAGGTCAATATTATTACTGCGTTCCATAGATCAATGGGTCTACGTTTGAGCTCACCAATGCACTGGGGTATGGAAAATCGCTCAGCTTAAAACTCAATAACACCAGCTTCACACAAAACACAGGAGATGGGCATGTGCTTGAAAGCATCAAAAAGCTTCAGCAATGTCATATTTCTGTGTTCCTTGTCCCTGTTGAAAATATACCGGGTCAACAACTCGAGGTTTATTTGTAGTTGTTTAACCTTGGTCACATGTTTACAGATGCACTGCTAAAGCACCAATGTTTGTGAGTGAGTCGTGGGTTGTGCTAGCAGAGCTGCCCGGCATCAGCTGCCACTTCAAAGCTGCTGGTGCCCACCCAGACAAAGCAATGGCTCTAATGAAAGCCTCTGCTGATTTAGATTTGCTTACTTGTAGTGAGGATGGAAAGGTCACAGTTTTGGGGGTTTGCACTTCTTAATGAGTACGTTTTCTTCTGTATAACATTTTTAAATTACATTTTATAAACAGTGTGTTCCACCTTTTATTTAGAGTACAATTCCACTTTGTATTAGATCTTAAACGGCTGTACACTTGGATTTCTGATTATCTTAAAAAACTGATTTTTCTCATTTGAAGTCCGTTACACTCAACTATTTGTACTTTAAAGGCGTCATGAACAACAACAAAAAAAAAGACTGATCTTTTGACAAATTTTGGTAGTCCAAGGGTTGTGTGTAGGCTGTTGATTCATTTTATCCCTGCTGTTCCACTTCAAAGAGACATGTAATTGGAATATTATATTTAATTCCATTCAAAAAGCAAAAAATTCTAGTTTTTATTATTAAACAATGACCTCAAATTCCTTTTCTCTACTTCTTGAGAACAGCAGGCAAGATTGCATCAATGGAATTTGCATGAGATAAATGAATCTGAAACTTGAGTCTACGAGAGACAAAGTTGTTAAAAGTCTCTGAGAACCTCTGAAAAAGACACAATAGTGGTTCATAAATTCACTAAACCTAGTGATTTTTCAGAAATAGCATTTGTATTGATATCTCTGATAATTGTGGCAGATTTTGCTAAATGAAACATTCTTTAAAAACCAAAACACACTTTTTTTTTCCGGGGTGGGAAAAGTTTTTTTGCTCCTGGTCACAAGTGAGTCCAAAACGGTAAATATATATCTCTCAGAAGCAACTTCTACAAAAATCTGCTTTAATCTCGTCAGCAAACACTGATTACTTTTTCATTATTTATTCCTATTATTCTGTTTTGTCTTTGTTATGTTCTCTATGTTTCTCTCTCCCTTGCTCCAGCGTGTGTTTGTTTACCTTCTCCTGCTCTGTGTGTCCCCTTCTCTCCTCCTCTTTGCACGTCTGTTCCCTACTTTCCTTCTCATTTCTTCACGTATTCCCTGTAGTCTTTATTGCTCTGGATTCTTAAGTTTGCAGCACAAGATCATTCATTGTGATTGGAAGCATACCAATTTTTCTCCTGTTTGGCTGCAATATTCTCACAGCTCTGGAGCAGCTTTTCTGAACAAATTGACTTTTTCCTTTGAACTGGTTTTATCATATTCAGATTAAGTCTCTATTGTAAACAGAGGTAATAATTGCCTCGATTTTTTGTCTGTCTAATGTGTATTATATCTCAGAACCCACCCGTGATACTGAGTCCAGATGATATTCACGCTTCTAAGCATGGCACAGCTCTCCATAAAGGCTTTCTGTTTCCCTTGTGAGTGATGTGCTAATGGCTGGTGGCTTTGCTGCCGGCTTGATGGGGATCTGATATTGCACACTAGCTGAAAACACTGGCACCAGAGAGACTGGCCCTTGCTCAACGACCAAAGACATGTCAAAAGGTTAAGAAAACTTCCCCCAAAAAATGTAAACAACAGGAAAACTCAAACTTTGTGTAAATACTACAATATTTTATAGCTCTACAAAGATATCTTCTGTTGATGCTTACACATTCTTCCACCCATTATGCAACCAAACAAGTAGAAGTTGTCAAACAATCTGGGACATTTAAAGACTTTTAATAAATCTAGCAAATAACTCATCTTGGACACATCTTGAAAGCAGTGGGCTGGCTAAAATGTTGCCTACCTTCATGTGTCTTTGTTCTTCTCTGTATTCTCTAGCTGATAATCCCGTTCCCAGTAGAAGATTGTGTCTGTCAATGGCAGTTTAAACTTTCCTGCAGATCTTCTATTGGTTAAGCCTGTTTGTGAGGAGCACCATTAGTGAGAGGGATGTGCTAACTCTGAATGTAAGCTCATGCGCTCAACATGTTTCAGATGCTGCTGGCGCAACAAGAGTGACAGGCACAATACTCGATCTTGCCCCCTTCGTGTTTAAAATGAGTCAACTCCAGTGTGTGGGTAAACGCACTATCACACACATGCAGCCTACAGAAAACCAGGAGACTAGACTAAAGGAAAGCAGCACTTTATTTATTTATTTATTTATTTATTGGATCTTGGATGATTCGCTGTGGCGACCCCTAAACTGGGAACAGCCGAAAGTAAAAGAAGAAGATTTATTTATTGGATCTGTTCAGTTAATGGTTGCAGCTGGATACTTTTGTCATTAACTGTAACGGGTTGAAACCAATCAGGTTTCCTTGCTATGCCCATATCCTGCCTTGTGCATTCTCGGCCCAATCGATTTTTCTAAAGTGATACACTTCCAAAAAGGACGAAGACTGACAATGGCCAATTTGAAACAGAAACCCCTTCATGGTAAACCTACTGGGTGTGGTGATGTGCTGATTGGGAACATGTGGACACAATCGGGGAATAACATATAAAAGGCTAGACCGTCTTGAGCACTTTACACGCTCCATTAGGATTAGTGGTGACGTCATCTCGGTGTGTCGCTATTCACTATTAGCAGACCGCAACTGCGAGGACACATTAGCTGGCGTGCAGGAGCGCAAAGCTCAGGGATTTACCGCTCTCGAGTACTGAGTGCTGCAGCAGGCTCAAAAGGACGTATCTCACGCATGTAGAAAACAGTAATCGACCAGCTTGAGCGTCTTAATACTGCCGGCTCTCAGCTGATCGCCTGTCAGGCTGTCGCATTTATCTGCGCAGCCGGAGTTGCTGGATGCTCGTGTATCCCTCCGACCAATCCAGGTTAATCTTGTGGGTTTCTCTTCCGCCCGATGCCCGCAAAAAGACAGCGCTAACTGGATGACCACACCGCTGCCGCTGAGGACCGCATCATTGACTGGGTCAGCTCGTTCCGTCTTCACTCTCTTTTTTTACAAGTACATTAAGAAATAAAATTGAACCTCCACTTCCATCCCTGGCCCTGCTTGTGGACTCGGCAGTGCCACTTACAGCTTAAAGGCTCTTTTAACCTGTGATCAGTACGGAAGTCTTCTGCTTAATTTGTTTAAGATTTCGTTTGTATTTTGGGTTGTTTAATATTGAACCAGTGCTGGCACAGGATTTGTTATCATTTTGCATTTAGATATTCCTAAGTTTGCTTATTTAATTCATTTGCCATTGCTTCTTATTATTGTTTTGTATTTTATTTTTTTTTCCTTTTCTCCTAGAGCCAAGCAGCAGTATCTTGTATGTGTGTGTGCGCAACCGGACGCAGTGTCACTACGGGTGTTGTGTGCTGTGTGTGGGGTGAGTTCACGTGTGCTTGCTGTGTTGCTCGTCATCGCTGGCTGCTGTGGCTCCTGGAGAAAAGGGGTGGAGTTTTCAGAAGACTATTGTTTGTGATGTGTTTTCTTTTTTCCATTCCATAAATGAATTTTTAACTGGTTTTAACGGAGATTATAATAAAAAACTGTTTTATACCACGAATTGACCCTGGTCCATGCCTCTGACACTGCTGAACCTGCGTGCTTTAAATTGTATGTGTGGGAGTGAGTTTTAGGGTCCCTAGTTCCCTTAATGCTAGGGTGGCGTTATCGGTACAACACTAAAACAAAGGTTCCTGGGCCCTGGAGATGAGCGGCCCTGTCCCAATTTGCAGTTTCTCGCTCATTGTGGAACAGTGGTAGCTCTCCTCCCCCGGAGCTCAGGTCATTTCTGGCTTTTTCTCTCTCTCTTGTTCTCTCTTCTTTTCTCTCCAATCCACAACTCACTCCCTGACTGGCCTTGGTACTTAGGTTTGTTGATCTGCCCTTATCCAAGGCCTAGTCCCAACCTCAACCCAGCTCCTTCTGGTACGGCCCGGCGACACTAGGCCCTTTAGACCGTTGACCGTATGCTCGCGCATGCGCAGTGGAGCAGTTCCGCATTTGGTTCAGCTGTGCTTCCTCATTGACAGCGCCTAAAAAAGAAGACAGCAGAAATTTGCTTTTTGCTTGCACTTTTAGAGTTTTATTTTCATTTTATGTAACGTTTACATCATAAACGACGTTGAAGCCGCCGGTTAAAGTGTTGGAAAGTTTAGAAAATGTCAAAGCCTCCTCCAAAGCCAGCTAAACCAGGTGAGTGGCGCAGGACTCGGCAGACCAACCAAATCTGATCATGATCGCATAAAACTACGCTACTCTTCACTTTAATCAATTATATTTCCGATGTCACACGGTGCAACATATTTAAAAGCATGCAACTACGTTTATTATTGAACTTCTTCTCTTGGGTGGAGTTTGGCGTTTCTCCAGGACTACTTTAGTAGGGTTTTTATTGCGCAAAACCAACACGTTACTCCACAAGCTAGAGCTGAAAAACATTGAAGGAAGTGACGCAGAAGTAACTGTTCTTTTAAATATTATTATCTATTTGAAAAAATCTAATCTATTAGTTGGCTGTAAAATAAAACCTCATAAGATTGACCTCATGTTATGATATTTATCTGTGCCTATCACATTGCAAAAGACAGATTAGTGAGTGATGTGCAAAAATGTTGTGGTTTTGAGTCAAAACCATTGTCTAGCTGAGCCAGCAATGTGACTTCCCCATACAAAAAGATAAGCTTAATTTATTTTATCCGTTCTGATGGATGAAGTTTAGAGAGAGATTTATCTGTCAATTGTATATTACTTTAAAACTCCAGCTAAAGTATGCAAATGACATCGGATAAATGATAGAGATGAACATTTCATATTTGAATCTCCAGTGACTTAAAGATCTAAAAGGAAAGGACTACTTTGTAGCCAACTCAGGTACTGCAATAACTGTTCATTTATCACGGTCAACATTGAGAAAATATATAACTTTATTATTCTGAAAAATGATGCGTCAGTGATTTGATTTGCAATTTTCTTGGGCTCATCGTTTTCACTAATATTAAACTTGCAGCACATTAAGGTTGAGCAAAAAAACAAAACAATGCATTACTAAAATTAAGACCGGAAGGAATTTAAACCTCTTATGTTTTTGTTTGGAGTATCTTCTAGTAGTTTATCTTCTGTTTCTTTCTACGCTCTAGCCAGCCGTTGGCTAATGAGTCCCTGGCGAGGGACCGAGACAAAACCAAAAGATAAGGGTACAAAGACCAGAGCTTGCAAAAATAGAGACAAGATTAAGAGAAAAAGAGGACCAAGTTCAGGACAGAGACCATGATCAGAACGGAGAGATGAGATCATGACTAGAACATAAGATGGAGAAAAGGTATAAGCAGACAAGGTCAAGAGTCAAGACAGAGACGACATTACGGCCACTGTGTACGAATGTATTTTTAAATAACCAGTCTACTGAGGTCATGATGTGGCAGGAAAGCAAATTTAGTCAATACACTGGAACGAGAGAAAAGTTCCTGATGCAAAGCTTTTTTTTAATGCTGGTATAAGCACATGATGTAATTAAACTCAAATAAGAAAACTTGTATGTACACCTTTACAGGTCAGGTCAAAGTCTACAGGGCTTTATTCACCTTTGACCCACGGACAGTGAGTTTCCCACTTTTTGTGGTTTTCTAACAATAACATGATTTACATTTCTTGCTTCTGATGTTTGCATTGGGCAGCACAGAACCCCTGCATGCTCTTGTGTTCCTCATTTGTTTGCCACTTTGCAAAACTTTGTCAATGTTAAACTTCTTCCACTTTGTTCAGATCTAAATTATGACGAGCTTTCTCTTTTTCCAGCCAGATGAACTGTACTTTGAGGAAGGTGATATCCTATACATCTCAGACACAGTAAGTTGATTATCATTTGACTTCCTGGGTAGGGACTGGGATGAAACTTAGTCGAGGAGGTAACATAAGTCCAAGATCAGAGGCAACATTAAGACCAAAACATCCAGAGACAAGATTAAGACTAGACTGTATAGAAATTGGGGTGAAACCAAGACCAAGACTATGGTCAGAGCATGTCTAAACAAAGACAAGAGCATTCCGAGGCAAGACCAATTCAAATAGGGACAGATGAGACCAAGACATACCAGATTGAGACGAGATGAGACCATGCCTAGAGAATTTTTCCCTGTGTGAATTTTGATTTGATCTTAATTCTAAATTTTGATCTAAATGAATTTAACAAATCCCCTGAACTCCAAATAATGCATTAGAGAGAAAGTGACTTGAGTTTGTTAGATTTACAGATTAATTGGTGCATAGAATACAAAGAAGGCGGGGTTTTGTTGCTTGTATTTATCATTGACTGGGTTTGTTTTCAGAGTGACAGTAACTGGTGGAAAGGGACATGCAGGGGTAGGACTGGTCTTATTCCCAGCAACTACGGTAAGGATGCAAATCCGTCTTTTCCACTCACTAATCTTGGGTGAATGGATTTGTCAAAAGTTTGAGATAATGCTCCTGAAATAAAACAAATTGCAGAATATGCACACAATTAAAAGTTAATAACGTAACATTAATTAATTTATCCAAAAGTACTGCAACTTGGAGATCTCCACTGGCTCTGAAACCTGTAGCTCAATTTCTATCAGTTGCATTAGCTCCTGGTGAACAGGAAATGATCGGCTGGTTTTATTGTGTTCATCTTTCTTCAGTTGCTGAACAAGCGGAGTCCATAGACAACCCCATGCATGAAGCAGCCAAACGAGGTACTCCAGTCTCATATTTTAATTTGCCAATGTTTGGTTGGAATTGTTTAAAAGAATCATTATTTTTTGTCAAATAGTGTAAATTAAATATGTTCTCGACAAACAGCAAAACTCTGCGTGTACACATATTGATGAGTTGTGTGGATGCAGGCAATCTGAGCTGGCTCAGAGAGTGTTTGGAGAACAAGGTTGGGATCAACGGACTGGACAAAGCTGGAAACACAGCCCTCTACTGGGCCTGTCATGGAGGACATAAAGGTGAGCCCTCCCTCTCTCTGTTAGCTCTGCTCTTTGCTTCATAATTTATATGCTGTGTCTCCATCTTCTTGGGTCTTGTCTCATTATGCTCTCACTATTTTTCTCATAGGGTTGTCTCTGTGTTTTCTCATTTTTATCTCATATTTCTCTTGTGTTTGTCTCATTATACTTAAGTCTTTGTAACCTTAGCTCTTGCCTCTGTCTCAGTATGCTCTGGTCTTAATATATTTCTTTTCTTCCACTCAGACGTGGTGGAGATTCTCCTGAGCCAGCCCAACTGTGAGCTCAATCAGCAGGTACCATTAAAAGATCACATTGTTTTTAATATTCAATAGTCACATAAAACGATGTGAGTATCTGACTTTGCTCACCAGAACAAACTGGGAGACACAGCTCTACACGCAGCTTCCTGGAAGGGTTATTCAGATTTAGTCGAGATGTTGCTCAATAAAAGTGAGTGCTCTATTTAAGATCTATGGTGCATTCGGGGGTTGTTGGATGTTTTGTCAGAAATACTGTTTTACAACATCAAATCTTGCTTACATTATTTGTGTTGTGTTTTTCCAGATGCCAGGACAGATGTGCTGAACAATGAGAAGAAGACTGCTTTGGACATGGCCACAAATGCTCAGAGTGCTTCTCTGCTCAAGAGGAAACTGGGAGGAGGTGAGTCAAAGTTTACCCTTCTTTCGGTAACCGAACCTCCTTCTTTCTTGTCCATTGTACTGTTTCATGTAGCCACAGTAAAACAATTGGAAAACCTTAAAATACATCATTGTTTTAAATAAATGGACATTACTGGGAGTCTTTTGCACAGGAAATGTTGGTTCCTGTATCATTTTGACTGAATCCTCAGCATGAATCCTTCACTCCTCTGATTGGTCGATAGATTTGAATATGCATGATCTATTATTCTAGTGAGGTCCAGTGGTGAAAAATTACCAAACGCACCTTTAACAATTGTTCTGGTCAATTTGCAGTTATTCTGCGGACCCACAGCAACGCAGAGGAGTATCTGGATGATGAAGACTCGGACTGAGAGGAGCAGCTCTCAGCAAGTCCCTTCCTTCAGTCATTCCAGCTAAAATATTCGTTTGAGATAAAGGTTGTTTTCAGAGAGATTGAGCTGTGGAAAGCAGTTCTCTATAATTCTATTATCTTGACGAATGTTTTCAAAAAGTCATTTCAGAGACTCAACAACGGGGGCCACTGATGCACACAATGCATATTGTTTACTGTTTTGTTTTTAAACTACAGCAGGAAGAATTTCATTAGATTGCAACATAAATTTGGGGGGTGAAATGTGTGTTTTAATTTTTTTTGTATTGAATGTATTACTCCTCTGTCCTGTACATGTTTAGGGTGGACATTCATTCCGCTTCCTGCTGATCATCTCTGAACTGTATTTATTCTCTTTAGGAGTCATTTTGATACGAAAGTGCCCGTGTTAAAAGGGAAATATGTCCCAGATTGTCTCAGAGCATGAGTTGCTTTATTCCAGTATCATCTGAGCTTAGCTTTGAATGAAAATGAGGCTGTGGAGGATTTTAATGCAATATACAATTGAGAAATCTTTACACAAAACAGTTAATAATCTAGATATTATAAACTGGACATAATTGCAGGTGGGTTCTCAACAGCTTTATTTTTTTTTTTTATCTTTCATCAACCCAAACATTTTAAGAAATGCTCCTTTTTTGGAAATGAACCTAGGCCCTACTGTAAATATTTTGAGTTTTAACACTTTGGAGTCTATTCAGGCACTCTCCAGGTCATGGCATGGTGGTGTTGGTGTAGCTTAGCATAAATAATTAAATTGGGTCAGACCAGATGTGCACATAAAAAACACTGGAAAAGGAAGTGTTGTGATTTTTCTAAGTTGATAAGACTAGGAACTACTCAGTCTGACGGAATCACGAAGCTTTGTAGCTATGACATGAACATAGGTGTCTACTGTAAAGAGATATGTAACCATGGAGACCTTTGTAAAATCTCTTGACTTAGATCTATTTGAACTTTAGACATTGTGCCTGAGATTATGTTACAGGTGCAAAGATTATTGCTCCAGATTGAGAGTATAGTCCTATCAGTCTAGAAAAGATTAAACTTTCATTAACTATTGGTTTTTTGAACATGATGTAACTACAGAAAAATCAAGTTTAAAATAGGAGAAATATCTAAAGGATCATTTTAAATTTGTCTAAATCAGATCCATGGTCTCATACCAAGCTAAAAGTGCATTTAGCAGAAATGAAAAGTTGAATAGGCTTCAAAGATTCCACAACTTGATATCGTTGTGGGATTTAGGGCGTGTGTCTATATTTTGAGCATTGAGGAATTTAAACAATTAAAAATATTTAGATTTTATTTTGGTGATTTTTAACCTTCTTAGTGTAATTTGACTGTCAAGAATAATTCAAATTTCCAGTTAAAGTTTAATAGTTAACCATTGTTTCCAACTACGTAATATAATGATTACTTTTTTTTGTAACATTTTTTCTGCAAACAATTAAGTGCCTTCATTTTTGGATTAATAATTTGAAGCCATTTTGAGATTACTTTTGCTTTCTTAAACAAAGATTTATTAGTGTGTGATGTGCTTTATGCATTTAACTATGAAACCAGGCTACAGCTATGCAAATAAATCAGAGGCCTCTGCTTGTTTTGCAAGATTCAAGCGTGATACTTGAACTAAACTGTGTTTGAGTTTTCATTGTG
This sequence comes from Danionella cerebrum, assembly GCA_007224835.1. Lineage (NCBI taxonomy): Eukaryota > Metazoa > Chordata > Actinopteri > Cypriniformes > Danionidae > Danionella > Danionella cerebrum. The sequence goes on along the minus strand of SRMA01025467.1, from coordinate 8,039 downwards.
CATTTCTCTAACTCCTTTTTATTACATGTGCTAAAATTAATTGATTATGCCTTTGGGCTACTGCTGAATTTAATATAATTTAAATGTTATTAAAATACTATATATAGATGTATAGAAGATAAAATTCCATAGATAACCAGGTATTTGATTTAAGTGGTTAGGTAAGTTATGAGATTTGGAATTCATCACTTGATGAACACATTCAAACTAGATCGTCAATCAGCCATGATCTTAGATGCAAGAGGAATCGAAGAAAGAAACATTTAACATTCAACAATTGAAAGGTTTGGAGTGGACGGGAGGATCCAATCTTTGTATTCTGAAGTATGGCATTTTAGAAAGCAAATTAATGTTCTGTGATAATGTGCTAAGCATAGTATTACTAATGCAATAAGAATTTACGTTTTTGCGCTTGCTCCATTTTCTATTGGAAACAATGACTAACAGGTTGTATGTTATTCATTGAAATTGTATCCCCCCAAACACACATATTAAACATCTTATTATCTTATTTGTTATATTTGTAGTTCACAACAAATGTTTGGTTTGCGACAAGGAAAAAATTTACAAATGAAAATGAAAACGTGTTCATGCTGTAGCTCCTCAATGTTTCTCCTCTATTCCTATATATTTTCTTTTTTTTATTAATTAGATTTTTAAAAAGCATTTTCCTTAATTTTGACCGACTAGCACTCAGAAACGCACTGTTTATTTTGCTAACAGTTTTCAACAACAGTTTCCTAAAGAACTAATAAACATCTCAGTAGCGTAACGTCTAAGAGTTTAAAATATTATTCAACCGTTTAAACAATGTTAAAATCTAGCGTTTAATTTGGGAAAATCTTAAGAAAATTGTTAAAAATACAGCGTATTACGAGCTAAAAACTACATTTCCCAAAATGCCTCACGTAAACAGGAAGTGCATCACTCCCCAGTAACGTGACACGTCAAGAGTTACTGTGTACACAAAAAATATCCAGAGCTGCTAAATTTATACCTCGAGATGTGAATTCGTCGCTATTAACAGTTTCTTCACGATTTGCCTCTAAGAGTCTCTTTTTACTCGTAAGTTAATCCCCGGTTGTTTTATATAATGGTATATTGACGATCGGAGCGTAAAATGCTCCGGTTGTTCTGACAGATCATCTTTGACTGCTGTTTATTACGCAATGAATAGCCCATTATTTTCTATGTAAACGGAAATGTACAGATACAGTTCGTTATAAAAGGACAAGTTCATATTATTATAGTTATTATAAGCTGTACGTTCCTCCTTTAATTTTTATGTCTTTAAATATTTGTCTAAATTAGTGCTTAGTTATGTTAGCTACGGTTAGCTTTATATCATACAGTAACAACAATTATTTTTCTGTACAAGCAAGTAATTGTACGGTTAGCCACTTAGTTAAAATATGTTATTTCCATTTTTAAAGTTTATGAAACATTTTTATGCGTTTTCTAATCAAATATGTTTACTGCATTAATTTCAGCTTAGCATGAGTTTTATTATTATTATTATTATTATTATATCTTTTTTTAAGGTAACCTGGTCCAAACCTTACTTAATTTTAGGTTATTGATGTTATACAATAATTCTGTTATAAAATTGTAACTGTTACAACTTACTTTTTTAGTAATATTTGTACCCTGTATATGTTTATCATATATTTAATTTTAAATTAAAATATTCACGCCAACCTAGTCTATAGGGACAGTACATTTCTTGAGCTTGCCCACAGATGTTTAATTTGCACACATTTACATAATTGTAGCAGAGCTTACCTTGATGGTGCTTCCGATGCCATTCTGACGAGTTACGGGCTAAAGAGAGAAAGATTGGGCGAGAGAGAATCAGGATGAGTGGTGCAGCTCTGGCTCTGGAGGTGGTTGTGGTCTTCTTCCTGGCCCTTTTCCTCCTCCACCGCTATGGTGATTTCCGGAAGCAGCATCGGATGGTCCTCTTCGCCACCCTGCTAGCCTGGTTCCTCTGCTTCCTCATCGTCTTCATCTTGCCATTGGATGTCAGCACGGTCAGAGACTCTGGAGATGAATGGAAATATTACCACTAAGTAGAAATACTGCTCTATCCTGATAAGCTGAGTTGCTCTAACTTTATCACATTGTAGCTGTAATTAAATTTTCTCTTGATATATGAAGTTGGTATAATTACAGGCCAAGAAGCAAAGCTGGGAAGTTTCCTTATCAAATGCTACAAATAACCCAATAATATTTGAATCAAAATCTCCTTATAACTCTGTGGCTATCACTTTTACATTTAAAGAGCTTTTATTGCACTTTTACAAAATGCAACCACTTTTAGCATAAGTCTAGGGGATTTTACATGGAAACCCTTAGCTTGTTGGCTAGCATTTTTCCCAGCGAGAAATGAAAAAGCAAATAGTATGCAGTAGCCAGAATAAGTGCAACTTATGTTGTTTACGGGTTTGTAAAACATGCTGAGTTGCTTTAATCTAAAGCGGGAGAGAGATCCAGAGAAAAACTCTTGTGATTTTTCTCTCTCTCTCTCTCTCTCTCTCTACTTTGCTGAAACTTCTCATTTTTCTTCTGCAGACCATTTATAACCAGTGTATGGACGATAACAAAGTTCATCTCGTTTTGAGTAACACTTTCACTCAAGATAACTCCTCCAACTCTTCGACATCTCCAACAAGGTAAAGACGTTTGCTGAAATTACTGTGGAGAAATTAATTTGTTTAAACAGTTTTATAAATAGTGTTGTGACTTTTGTATTCTGTGGGGATGTTCGTACCACTTTGCTTTTATTTTGTCTTTCTCTAAAGAGTTACAAAGACTTGCTATAAGCCGTGGAGTTACATCCCGGATGGAATCCTGCCAGTGTTTTGGAGGGTGGTGTACTGGACCTCACAGTTCTTGACATGGTACGAGTTTAAACTTCAGCTGTGTTTCTTTACAATAAATGCTCCGTGTAAAGCTTTGGAAGCAACACTTTTCAAGATTAACCCAGAGAACCATCACGCTTTTATTTTTTTGTTCCATGTAGCCCCGATTGAATCACTGCGAAAAGCAATGGTAAATGAGCCGTTTCCCTAGATCAAAGTTTCTGTAGCTGTTCATTTAAAAGCAAATGTAAAATATTTTACTACAAGTTTTAGTTCTACACTTTATAATTTTGAAAACATTTATTCCGAGCCCTTTTATTGTTTATTCTAAAGTTTCCATGCTTTTATAAGATTCTTTAATCTATTGAAATATAATTTAAAAGCTAAAATCATCGCCATTCATTTACATCAATTTTCACACAGAAATTCATTGTTGTTTATATTTTTTTGTAAGTGCAAGTTTCATTGGCACAATGCTAGCAGTTAGCGTCAAATGCTAATTGATTTCTACAGTTTTTGTTAATTGAAATTTATAACCACAAAATAATGTTTTGTGAAAGTGTCGTCGATCACTTTATTCCAGCATACTTTAAAAATGTCATGTTTACCTCTCGATAAGAAGGTTCTGTGTTTCCGCTCCACAGGCTGTTGATCCCCTTCATGCAGTCGTACGCTCGCTCGGGGGGGTTCTCCATCTCTGGCAAGATTAAAACCGCCCTGATCGAAAACGCCATCTACTACGGCACATACCTGCTGATCTTCTGCTCCCTGCTCATCTACGTGGCTGTCAGTCCACAGTGGCATCTCACCTGGTACAAGCCCCGCCTCCTTGTCTACTGCAGCCAATCACAACACACTTCACCAGCAGATTCATATATTAAACATTGAGGTGTTTCAAAAAGATATTTCTCCATCCCTTTCATTTTTCTGTCTTAACTTTCTCCTCCATCCATCACTCTGTCCGTCGGTTTCTCCATCTTTCTATATGTCTTCTTTCTTCCACTCTATCAGTTTATCTAACTTCCCCTTCATCTGGCTCCTTTACCCATCCAGCTCTCTGTTCTTTTATTCCTCTGTCCGAGTCCAAATGTCTACCTTTCTTCCTTTTAATCCATCTCTCTCTCTCTCTCTCTCTGCCTGTCTTCCTCTATCCATCTTTCTCTTTCCTCGATCATATCTTTGGAGTAACGTTGGACTCATCTTTAAAGGTCTGGTTTGCGAACCATCGGCATCACGGCTGCCAACACTTGGGGACTGTTCCTGTTGGTGCTGTTGCTAGGATACGGACTGGTGGAGATACCCCGATCCTGCTGGAGGGCATCGTGCCACGGGCATCTGCTGGCGAAGACCTACTTTAAAGCAGCAAAACTGATGACGGAGAAAGCTGATGCTGAGGAAATTCTGGAAGACGTCATGGAGGTGATGTCATCACATGCCTTTGATCAAAGCTCATGCTTTATCTTATCAAAATAAACATACGTTTTATGAGGAAACAGTTCTGTGTTATTAGCGAGTTTCGGGAGGAGCATATCATACGACTCTTTGGAATTTACAATTAGTTGCCCAGCTCTACATGACAAATTTGATTGGAAGAACCTGAGATTTAATTCCATTTTATCTGCTATTTATTACTTTGATTACTTTCTCCACTCCAGAATTGAACGAAACCATCGCTAACTCCTTGCGTTCCTCTCCGCAGGATGTAAAAACGGTTAGCGAAACGATAAAATACAACCATCCTCTTCGCAAATGCATCGATACTATTCTGAAAAAGGCAAGTGTTCTTTAAATCCTTCATAGACTGCTCTTTATCTATACTTTAATAACTCAAAGGTGGATTAATGGCCCCCTCTGCTCCCTTCAGTGCCCTCTGGAGTATCAGGAGAAGTTGGGGAGGAACATGGATGATTACGAGGACTTTGATGACAAAGGAAACCCTTATCCAAGCAAAAAGAGTTTAGTGAAGCTCCACAAACAGGTAAATCTGATATTTATGTTTTAAGATTTCCACATTTTACCATTCAAACTTTATTAGACAGCTAAGGCTGTGAAGCAGCAGGAGCTTGGTGAGCAACACAAAAAACCCAGACTTCAGTTGACTTTGCATTTCTTAAAGTGTTTGCAGCTCTCTGCCTGATGCAAGGTTAACAAGAAATAGGTTTGAGTGTGAGGTAATAGCTGTAGATGAAGTGATTGGAACCCCTGTTGAATAATAAACATCTCTGCTGCCCCCACCTGGTGACAGCCCAGAACATGTCGACACTCCAACTCAACGGCCCCACAATTCTTGCCGTGTGACTAGAATTAACCTTAGTTTAAAACCAAGGAGCCCAAATAAGCTCTTCTTTCCTCTATTATTACACACTGATCTGAGAGCTGTCTGTCGTCAGGTGATCTATGCTGTTCAGAGGCACAATCGCACTCACGTCCAGTGGCAGATCCTTCTGGACGAGGCCTTTCACCTGGAGGATGTGGCCAAGAATGAGACGAGCCCCAGCCGCCAATTTGTTCACAGCTTCCCCTCGGCAGATGCTCCAGGCTGGATCAACAAGTACCTCTACAGCCCCAAAGCCGGTGAGAGAACCTGTCCATACTGAAAATCCTGTTTTCAGGGTTGCCAGAGAGTTAGAAAAGGTTAAAAAATGTACAAAAAAGTTGGGATAGTTGAGATAATTGGGAAATGTAGGTAGGATTGCCAGATATTGTGAAAACCTTAAAAAAATTTAAAAACTTGAAAGTGGAGGCAGGGTTGCCAGATAGTTGGGAAACGTGCAAATTTTTTAAGTGGAGGCAGGGTTGCCAGAGACTTGGATGACCTTAGGAAATGCGCAAAAAACTTAAAGTGGTGGAAGGTTTGCCAGATGGTCTGGACGCTTTGTTACCAGAGATTGAAATCAAGTTGCATAAATACAGCAAAAGCATGGAAGATGGGATTACCAGAAAGTGTAGAAAAGTTTAGAAAGCCCTTACAAGTTAAGAGCTAATGGTAGGGTTGCCAGTTATTGATGAAATGTGCTGAACTTTGTGAGTAATGGAAAGGTTGCCAGAGTGTGGATTGGTAAAGCACTAAACTTGAAGAGTGGAGGTTAGTGTTGTGTATAATGCAGCTCTCTCTCTCTCTCTCTCTCTCTCTCTCCTGTAGAGTGGTACTGGGAGTGTGTTCTCCGCCGCTGGTGCTACCGCGTGCTGGCGGTGCTTCTGTGTGTGTTCTCGGTGGCAGTGGTCTGGTCTGAATGCACCTTCTTCAGCACGCAGCCAGTTCTGTCGCTCTTCGCCGTCTTCATTCAGCTCGCCGAGAGAGACTACAACTACGTTTACATCGAGGTGAGGACGATACCAAGCGCATGCAACAAAGAGAGCTGAGTACGGCCAATCAGAGCCGCCCTCTCTACCATTGGGAATAGCTGGGACTTTGAGAATATTTTATTTCCATCCACCAGATGGCGTGTTTCATCACCATATTTTTCCTGTGCTACTGCGTTTACTCCACGGTTTTCCGGATCCGGGTCTTTAACTACTATTATCTGGCTCCTCACCACCAAACAGATGCCTACAGCCTTCAGTTCAGCGGCATGTGAGGCACCGGTGTCGGAAGTTAATGAACAGATCTGCTTCGTTTCTGTTCCGCTTTGATCAAATCTGTGATTGATTCGCAGGTTGTTCTGTCGTTTGACGCCTCCGCTCTGTCTCAACTTTCTGGGCGTGATTCACATGGACTCCACCATCTCGCACCAGGATAGAAAGCAGACGGCCTACACGTCTGTGAGTCACGTAACATTCATTTATTCATCAGGAAGACATTCATTACAGAGCTCTTCCCTCTGTCACAAGATTGTGAGGCAGATTGGAACTCTTACAATTGTTCTGTTTTAGAAAAGAGGCTCAGCTGAGCTGTTACTGCTTTCTCTAACGTCTTAGACAGAAATGTAAGATTTGTTTTAAACAGTTTTTGCAAATCGATATTTGTGTAGTTTAAGAGTAAAAAAAGCAATACACTGGTACGTTAATGAGGAAAAAATAACTTTCTTTTAGCTAATGGCTGCATTATAACAACAAGTGACACATTTAAGGCGATGTAAATACTTTCTCTAACTCTAAACAATCTACAAACTCTAAAATATCAGACTACTGAAGATAATGATCATCATCATCTCTCTCTTTCAGATAATGGGATCCATGCAGGTCCTGTCAATCATCGCTAACGGCTTTTATATTTACTATCCCATGCTCATCGTCCTTCTGTGCATAGCAACGTACTTCAGGTGAGGAGCTGCTCCGGGACACCGTTTATATTACAAGTAACTGTCAGAAAACTGCAGTCAAACCATTATGTCGCTTCCAGTCTAGGCACACGCTGTCTGAACTTACTGGGCTTCCAGCAGTTCATGGGGGACAATGATCTGACCTCTGACCTGGTGGACGAGGGACGAGAGCTCATTCGGAGAGGTACCGCAGGCTGCAGATGCCTCTTTATACAAATAAAATTCAGATATTAACTGAGTTATTATACACGTGCAGGGACCAAGATTTTTAAAAAGGAATTTGGACAATGTTTCCAAACTCAGCAGGAAGTTGGTTATTTTGCAAATTTAGAAAATTCACAACAAACAGGAAGTTGTTAATAAAACTGACATACAATGAAGGATCTGGATCAAACTTGCCATTTTTTTAAGAGTCCATATCTGAACATATCTGTATTGTAGCCTACAGTTATAGCGCCACATAGTGGCCACATGGAATGTATAGTTTTTTGCAGTTTTATACTTTTATTTCAGACTGTGTTTGAAGGACATGTTTGATATTTGAATCATTTGTGTGGGGCACCAAGACTTACAGAAAAGTTGTTTGGAGCGAAATTTTAAGACCAACAGGAAGTCATTTTTTTCATCTTGTAAAATTTGGTACAATTCTTTAATAAACTTGTACTAGAATTTTTTTGTGACTCAGGCAGTCTTTTCCATGGATTTTTCAAAAGGGTTGGAGGTTAATTAAAATAGTGTAATTTGCTTAAATTAAATGGTGCTAATAACAGTAGAACATAACATTTGTGAGCCCATCCGTATTCTTTCCATTCATTTTAATCAAGACTATTAGCTTTTTTCATTTCTACTGTTTTTTAAGTCCACTAAATTAAATCTAGTTTTCAAATGTAAATGCAGTATATATATATATATATAT
>SRMA01025466.1:64987-86926 GCA_007224835.1 Danionella cerebrum | reverse complement strand
AATGTTACTGGCTATTATTAGTAATGTAGCGACAATATTACTGGCTATTATTAGTAATGTAGTGACAATGTTACTGGCTATTATTAGTAATGTAGTGACAATGTTATTGGCTATTATTAGTAATGTAGTGACAATGTTACTGGCTATTATTAGTAATGTAGTGACAATGTTACTAGCTATATTTAGTAATGTAGTGACAATGTTACTGACTATTATTAGTAATGTAGTGACAATGTTACTAGCTATTATTAGTAATGTAGTGACAATGTTACTGGCTATTATTAGTAATGTAGTGACAATGTTACTGGCTATTATTAGTAATGGAATGACAATGTTACTGGCTATTATTAGTAATGTAGTGACAATGTTACTGGCTATTATTAGTAATGTAGTTACAATGTCACTGGCTATTATTAGTAATGTAGTGACAATGTTACTGGCTATTATTAGTAATGTAGTGACAATGTTACTTCCTATTATTAGTAATGTAGTGACAATGTTACTGGCTATTATTAGTAATGTAGTGACAATGTTACCAGCCATTATTAGTAATGTAGTGACAATGTTACTGGCTATTATTAGTAATGTAGTGACAACGTTACTGGCTATTATTAATAATGTAGTGACAACGTTACTGGCTATTATTAGTAATGTAGTGACAATGTTACTAGCTATTATTAGTAATGTGGTGACAATGTTACTGGCTATTATTAGTAATGTGGTGACAATGTTACTGGCTATTATTAGTAATGTGGTGATAATGTTACTGGCTATTATTAGTAATGTGGTGACAATGTTACTGGCTATTATTAGTACTGTAGTGACAATGTTACTGGCTATTATTAGTAATGTAGTGACAATGTTACTGGCTATTATTAGTAATGTAGTGACCATGTTACTGGCTATTATTATTAATGTAGTGACAATGTTACTGGCTATTATTAGTAATGTAGTGACAATGTTACTAGCTATTATTAGTAATGTAGTGACTATGTTACTGGCTATTATTAGTAATGTAGTGACAATGTTACTGGCTATTATTAGTAATGTAGTGACAATGTTACTAGCTATTAGTAATGTAGTGACAATGTTACTAGCTATTATTAGTAATGTAGTGACAATGTTACTGGCTATTATTAGTAATGAAGTGACAATGTTACTGGCTATTATTAGTAATGTGGTGACAATGTTACTGGCCATTATTAGTAATGTAGTGACAATGTTACTGGCTATTATTAGTAATGTAGTGACAATGTTACTGGCTATTATTAGTAATGTAGTGACAATGTTACTGGCTATTATTAGTAATGTAGCTAATAATACTAGCTATTATTAGTACTAGCTATTATTAGTAATGTAGTGACAATGTTACTGGCTATTATTAGTAATGTAGTGACAATGTTACTGGCTATTATTAGTAATGTAGTGACAATGTTACTAGCTATTATTAGTAATGTAGTGACAATGTTACTAGCTATTATTAGTAATGTAGTGACAATGTTACTAGCTATTATTAGTAATGTAGTGACAATGTTACTGGCTATTATTAGTAATGTAGTGACAATGTTACTGGCTATTATTAGTAATGTAGTGACAATGTTACTGGCTATTACAGTATTACTAATGTGGGGGCAATGTTGCACTGGAACAGTGATGGTGATAACGAATGGTGGACTTTAGAGTGATGAGTGGGGGTAAAGAAAAACATTACAGCCTTTTTTTGTTACTTTTACTGTTTACTGTCTGTTCATGTTACATGTTTGGCTGTTAACTTTTACACAGTTGATATAAAATATTTTACAACATTTTTGGTTCAGAATCTTTTTTTTTCTAGATCTTCCTCATTTAAAATTGGGTGCGACTTATGTGCCAGTGCGTCTTATTGGCCGAAAAATATGGTAATTTATTAGTTCAAGTTCAATTTACTTGTATAGCGCATTTAAAACAGCCATTTAGGCTGACCAAAGTGCTTCACAGCAAACACAATTGCAAGACATACCCCATGAACCATACACACAGAATAAAACAACCCGCTTGACAACTTTATGATAAAATTAATAATAAAGTTAATAAGAGCTATATGATAAAACTAATTATGAAAAAACAAATAATAAAAGATTAATAGCAACTTTATGATGAAATAAGTACACTAAAGAGAAAAAAATGAGTTTTGAGCAAAGACTTAAAAGAAGACAAAGAAGGCGCCATCCTAATCTCTAAGGGTAAACTATTCTATAGTTGAGGCCCTGCTACCGGAAATGCCTGTGCCCCTCTACGCTTGAGCCTCACATGAGGGACTACTCCTAGAGCCTGGTTAAAAGATCTGAGTGTTCTGGAAGGGGAGTAAGGATGGAAAAGTTCAGAGAGGTAGGCTGGTGCTTGATAATGTAGAGATTTATATACAAAGGGAAGGTTTTTAAAATGAATTCTCTGAAAGACTGGCAGCAAGTGTAGCTCCTTCAGAATTGGGGTGATATGATCATGTTTACGACAGTAACAATACTGAGGATTTTAAGTATTGCAACTTTAAGAGGAATACTTTTGATGATCAGAGTCTGATTACAAGTAACCCTGCAAAATGTCAGCAGCTAAAAAGGGGACACAAGCAGAGCCAGCTGCTTTGTTAAAACAGGACAATGGGTTGAAGAACAATACCACCAGGACAAGACACAAGCTTCTTATTAGGATGAAGCCTGCAGGTCTAAAAAAAAAGTTGAACATCACAGGTCTGTGCGACCCAGAGTACACTGTTATTCTTTTTGACTTATGTTTAATAAGTAAAATATAACCACATTATTTCTGTGCTTCTTCCACTTAAAACAACAGGCACAGCGAAATATAGCAAAGCAGAATATTACGACAAGAGTGAGAAAGAGACAAAGCAAGGGAATTCATTGTGAGCAGCATTAGAAATGTTGCATTTTAATAATAAATTGTTTTGAACAAAGTGTTTAACCTCACGCGTCTCCCCATCGCAGCAGTCTGTTTATATGACGGGTCTATTTGGTCTCTTAGAAGAATTCATAGAGTGAGCAGCAGCCAGCCGTCTCTATGCGCCTGTGGAATAATAATGTTGTGTATGACGGGCCAGACTATAAAGTGATGATGATACAGATAGAACTGCAGTCGGCAAAAACGGTAACATCAACACTTTTGTGGTGCTAAAATCTTGTCCTTTTTAAAGTGGAAACTGTCTGAGGATTAATTTTCCTCACAAAGCTAAAGCTAAATCATGTCTGTTGTGCATTAAATCGTAAGGTTTTGTGTGGGAACGAAAACAGTAAATCAGCAGATTCACTAAGTTTAAATTCTGTCATGTTTAGTGTAATGTTGCTTTATACCTTTAAAAAAATAAGTCAAGGGTTTGTCCATTCAGCTCATTCCAGTTTGGTAGTTAAGTATAAACTCAGAGATGTGGAGAGAGTTTCTTTATGAAGTGAATGGTTTGTTCCTGACTTCTAAAAGACATTATATATTGGAAAAAAGGTAAAATTTGACCTATTTTAGGTTTTTTAGGTTTTTTGTAAATTATTGTTCTTCAGAATGTTAACTTTCACAATACTGATTAATTAATACATTTTAGTTTGTTTGTTTGAAGCCAAGACAACAGCACAGGTTATTTCCTGGAAATATGTTGCATTTGGTATAAAAAAAAATAGTCTAAAAGTTCTAGATTTGTTTTGGAAACATTGATAGAAAATTGTAAACATTGCATATAATGGATAACAATGTTATTCGGTTCTGCTAAAAATACGTGCTGGTGTGTCTCTTTCTGTGGGAAGACCCCATATAGGCAGTCTCCCCTAACCTAGGGGTCTTTTTTTCTGGACCATGTAACGCAACAGGACTGAAAGCGGCTCAAACGCCTCTCGGGGGCCCGTGGTGACTGCAATGCTTTTCTGATCATCCTAATGTATCAATAAACTTGTTTTCCTTTCTGTTCATACAATCCCGTCTCTTGAGTCTTAAATATTAACGCGATAATGTATTAATTCGGTAACAGAACTGAGAGGATTTCTTTTAAGTTGAAAGACTTCAGATGTCATTTCCTCATGGAATCATACACAGGGCATTCTGTAAGTAGACGTCTGACGACCGAGAGTCCGCGTTTACAGTGTTTACAGTAAAAAAAACTGTGCGCCATAAGCTATTCAGCTTCTAGTAAAGATGAATTGTTCTCTTCTGATTTCAGGCTTATGACATTGTGCCCCAACTTCAGGCTGAATTTCGTACATCTTCTTTCTCTGTTGTTTCTTGTTTCTAATCAATTAATGTAATCAACGTAGTCTCAAATTGTGCAGCATGCAGCCCCCAAGCTGAAATGAGTTTGACACCCCTGGTATAGCCCATTTAGGGAGAGGTTAAAGGTTATGATAGCATTCGAATCTGAATATTTTAATCCACACTGTGTCTGGGGATATACAGTGTACATTCCATAATAAACAAATCAATTTGCAACAACCTGTACATCAGCAAACCTGCATGAGCTTTTTAAAGCTGAAACTTACAACCGTTTCCTTGAATGCACACTTTTCCCAGCAGCTGAGAGATGAAACTGAGAGAGCAGTCATGTCCCGCTGAGAGAGAGTGAGAAAGAAAGAGAGAGAGTCAATTTCTTAAATCCAATCATCCAACTTTAATGTGCAGTTGCAATGACACACACAGATGAACTGGCTGCAAATTAGTGAAGGGTTAAAATCAACCTTGAAAGAAACTCTCAGGACTGGGAAAAATATACGCAGCAATTGCTTTAAAGTGTCCGGAAAGTGAAGTGTGCAAAGAAAGCTAAAGAAACCTTTTGTTGGGTTAGTATTTCGTAACAATCACCCTCTTGCGCAGCAAATCCCAGGGGCCTCATGTATAAACACTGTGTACACACTTAACCTGGGGTACGTCAGCTTTCACAATCACATTTACTGACAGTGAAATGGACGTGGGAATGTGCAGTTTAAACATGCAAGCTTAAGGTATAGCGTACACTTTTTTCTGTCGTCTTTTTGTCCTTTGGCGACTCCTATAGGAAATATAATGAAGCAGCGAGTCAACAAGATATTCTGATGCAACCACTTATGAGTCTTATAAGTCTTTTTTTAGATTTATGCAGGAATAAACAAGAGAAACTGTGAAAGACCAGGAAAAACCACAAAGAGATGGTGGCTAGATTTTGGCATCTTCTGACTGTCTGTTTCAAGGATATCCAATGACATTAAAATGGATGCAAATGAGGCCAGAGAATGGGCGGAGTCTTCTGTTTATGTATGCATTTGAAAAGTTCAAATAGTTTAGCACTATTTCAAAAAATAGTTTGAATACTGTTTGAATAACAATCATTGAATATATGTAGTGGAGCTACTAGGAGATATCATCAGAGAGTTTAAGTGCTTTTTTGTTCCTTTTAGAGTGATGGTGATTCTAGTCACTTCTGAAACTTTTCTACCTTTTCTTCTTGTTTTATGTAATGCGACAATTATCCTTTACTATTTCAAACAATAGTTGATCTCCAACCGTGTATAGTCTACCTCGGAGCGCCTGGCAGGTTCTCTCCAGTGTCTCGAGGATGCTCTCAGCCAGAAGAGTGTAAAAGCGATGAGGTAGGAGGTCCTCGGGTGTGTTTGCTCGAAGCTGATTTGATGTAATCGAGGGTAGGGCTGAAATCTGTCCAATCAGAGCCTCTCTGTACTGGGCTGAGTCTGCAGAGGACCTATCCACCTCACACCTGGACCAAAGCAACATTTGGAGACGAGCAGAGGAGAGGAAGCTCTGCAGCAATAGCACACAGCGATCCAGATGCTCACTTTCACTGTGTGTGGAGTAGCGTGTGAGACATACAGAAAAATATAGTCATAAATAGATATACAGAGATCATTTAGACAAACACAGACAAGAGAGGTAATGAAACAGACCAATTAACAATAGGCAGAGAGACCAGAGATTCAAATTAATATTAAAACAGAAAAACAGGCTAATAAAGAGGAAAGGAAAGTTCAGATGTTCAAACGCAGGAAGACGAGGAGCTGTCGTACACACCTGGCGGAGCTGATGGCGTCCAGCAAAGTCATCAGGACTGGTTCTGCTGGACCCCTGAGGAACATCTCTCTCCACAAGCGTTCCAACTCTTTATCATGATCATGGAGCAACCTCTTGGACCAGTCCTTGGCCACCAGAACCTGAAGAGCGCGCGCGTAATAAGTACGAGTGAACTCAGCATCCTCCAGGAGACCAGCGAGGGAGCGCAGTGCGTGCAGGAGCTCCATGCGCTCTTGGGAGCAGGAGAGAGTCCTCAGGTGAGATCTCACCTGGAGCTTTAGGAAACACTCGGTTTCAACCGAACCCATCACGGTACTGAATTTGTATTTTGAATGTTACGTTAATTTCACATGACTTTATTACTTGGTCGTAGCCATTCAGAATTATTCATGCAATCTAAATGAACGTTGTCGAATACTTCAGATGGTAAACCACTTAGAAATAGAATTACCATACTAGCTGTTCTTTTCTAGAGTTTTGATCAACTGATAGTCAACCGCGAAATAGCTCGGCGCATTTGTGTTGTTGACATAAGTTCATGTGATTGTGAATGCGCCCGTAAATGTGTCCGTGTAAAACAGATGTCAAGATTAAAGGTTCCTATCTGTTGAAACGGCAGTTGTTCACTAGGTGCTGCTAAAGTAATAATTTTGTTTTACACATTTTTGCTCTTTTGTGATATAGCTTACGAGACCGTTTTTTTATGTGAGAAACCCAATCTTTTCTAAGTTGGTTTAAAAAAATACATTTTTCATACTAGATAAAGTATTCCTTTACTGTTAGATAAATTATTTTGTTTATTATGAAAACCTTAAAAGCAAACGTTTGGAGTATATTATAATTCTTAAAATTACAACCATCTTTCACCATTTAAAATAGAAAAATATTAATAAAAAAGTCGTTCTTTTTGTGCTCATACACAAACATGTTTGCTAATGCATTGTAAATATGCATTACATATTTTTTTGTCTCCGTTTCTCTCAATTTGAAGAAAATATTTTTCTCTAAGTTTTTCTCTCTTTTTCCATCCATGTTATTATTGAATACATATAGTAGTATGTATAGTATAGTAGTAGAGCTACTTCCTTTTAGGGTGATTGTGATTCTAGTCACTTCCGAAACTTTTTTACCTTCTCTTGTTGTTTTATGTAATGTGACAATTAGCCTTTAGTCACATTTTAAACAAGAATGATTATAAAATGATATATTACATCAGTTTATAAAAAAACATACTTCCGACATCGAAACATGGCCAAGCTACTTAAGTATGTTTGAAAATATTCTGTATACTTTTGTGCAGAAAAATGGCGGCAGGTGCTCTGGAATGATGGCAAGAGTGATGCATTGACCGCAAACATACAGACAAAACCATTAACGACCATTTTCAGCATAAAGAACAAGTAGAGAGCCCTGATCTTAACATAGTTGAGTATGTTGAGAAGAGACTGTAATGTATGAAGAGACAAGTAATTATATAGTTAAAGCACATAGAAAAGAAATCTAATCACTTTATCTTTCTTTTCTGCATCTTAAAAGACTAAGGACCATCATGACAAACAATTTAACACCAGGATTTTAAGAATGGTTTTGTACTTTATTTATTTTTTAAATATTCCCACATTTTATGATAAAGTAAATGCATGTCATTGTGTTAATCTGACAGGTATTGAGAAGAAAGACACCCACAAAGTCATTTATTTAACTTAATTTATTTGCGACTATTTTCACTTATTAACCTTCATACAATCCTTTGGAAATCTATGAGACCCCGACAGTAAAAGATACATCTCAAGGAGGGAGACTTTTAAAATAAAGCAAAACATTCAACAGAAGACAATACTGATAACTTTCATTTACACAGTAACTTTAACAATTAGAGCAAACATATTTTTTTGTACAACTTAATCCTTCATCACAAGGAGTCCTTCTCTTTTATTAACATATTTATAGAGAAATCACCAGCAAAACTAAGTGGCAAGCATAACTTCCTCTACAGCAGTGAAATGTCATCTTTGGACACTAGAACTGTGTTTTATATGATTTAAATCTTATATAACAATTGATCATCATCAAGCAGATCCAGACGAAATTAGTCAAGTACTGATTTTGTGAGAACTTAAAGGGATATTTATGATCATTTACTCAGCCTGGATGTCCAAATGTGTCAACTTTCACTATGGACGTCGATGATGGCTATTTTTAAACCTTTCTCAATACACTTGGAAGCACAGGATGAGTAAATTGGGGAATTTTTCATGGGAATTATCCCTTTACACAGTTATAATCATAAAAAGTCACATTTTTGTTTTAATGTCTATACGTAGCTTTAAAAAAAGCCATAAAATAGTACATTCTGTGACTAATGTCCCCAGTGTAATCTGCAGAATCATCCTCGAATGTTGATCTGATAAGACTGAAGAGAGCACCCCTCCAACAACAAATGATTACGTAGAAGAGAAAAGCTAAAAGATAAATATATTTCTATGATCTAGAGAGAAAAACATTTCAAATTCAATAAAGGGATACTAACCCAAACGTGACAAATCTGTAAAGTTTCAGATATGTACAGTCCAAAGTCAAGAGCCCAAGGAGTGACCCCAGAGAAGCAGTGGGTTAAGTAGAGTTCATTGTCTGGGTGTAATATCCATTGCAGACTCAAAAAAGCAATATTTGAAGAGAAACACCAAATGTGGTAAAAGAGAGACGTCCATCCAGAACGAAGCATTGGAACAGATAAAAAGTGAAAAGTCTAGTGGAAGACCTAATGAAATAATGTTTTTGTCCATAAACATTTGTGTCCAGAGTGAAGAAGGAAAGAAACCAGTGATATTTACATCCATCTTGAACTGCAGAGTTATGTCAGTGTCATTTTTAAAGGTCTCTTTTTGTCAATGAAAATGTTCGATTTCCCTTCAGTGCTTCAATAGTCCTTTTTTCTCTTCGTCTCATTTAAACGATTTAAATAGCAAAAAAATAAACTTAAATCTGAGTGCAACAAACATTTCCAGTGAGGCTTAAAAGTATTTTGTACATCAAAGTCTTTAAGGAAACAATCCAAGGCAGGAGGCAGCAGAGAAAAAAATAAATCCTCAGCGAGAAACCGTGCAGGATCTACTACATTACCCACAATGCACCACGGTACATACAGGTTCATCCTAAAATACAATACTGACTGCACTGCCGCAAATGCACCATTGATGGCTATAAAATAACGTGATTGCACCATAGTAGACTTTGTGATCTGTTACTAATAGATTCAACTACATTACCCACAATGCATCATGGTCAGATCCTTAATGCACACAGACATAAAATAACAAGATAAATGTATTTTTCCTGATTGGTGCATCGCAGGGAATACAATGTGTTAACAGAGTCTTGGTTCTTATATCCATTACAGACGGGATCATTTACATAAAGGATTGACTACAGTATCCACAATGCACCTGTTTCAACATTGGTTTTTCACCAGAGGATTACCCTCAAATCAAGAGCAAATATTCATCTACTTCCCTACAACGCACACCAGTTAGGATTTTTTTTCCCCACAGGGTGGACTATGTTTACATAGAGGACTGATAACATTACCCACAATGCACCAAGACAATACTGTGTGCATTTTTTTGGTTTGATGCCTGACGAGTAGACAACATTACCCATGATGTAATAATTATTTGCGACAAGATGTATTCAACAAATATCCAGTTAAGCGATATTTAAAACTCAGATAGAACTAGTGTCTTACAACACCTGAGCATTGTTTAGTCTTGATCATTTCGCGGATTGACACCTTTACCCATAATGCACCACGCTAAATGTAGTTTCTTAATTATGTGTGACAAAATGTACTCAACAAATAGTTGACCATTGGTTCTTGGGGATGTTAAAATCTCAATGAACTAGTCTCTTACATGTGAGCATTGTTTAGTCTTGATCCTTTATGTAGCGGATTAATACAATTACCCACAATGCACCACGTCAATTAAGTTTTCTTTATGTCTGGTATCGACTTCTCTCAATACAATTCTCCAGTTTTGTGTAGGTTTTAATGTTGAAAACTATTGCCCCTGTGTGCATCTTTGGCTTGAGCTTTACTAGATTAACAAAATTACCCACAATGCACCATGATACTTGTAGTTTTCTTAAAATTCATGTGTGACTAGCTTTATTCAACAAATCTCCAGTTAAGCCTTGGTTCTTGGGGATGTTTACAACATGTCTCTAACAACATATGAGCATTGTTTAGTTTTGATCATGTAGAGGATTGACACCATTACCCACAATGCACCATGATAAATGTAGTTTTCTTTATCTCTAATTGACTTTACTCCACTTAATTATTGATTTGAGAGCTAGTGCTTTACATTTTAAATGCAACTACGCAGCACTGTGCGAATTACGTTGTTCACTCCAAGGCTTGTTTTCTCAACTAAAAACAGAATAAACTACATATTCCATGATGCACCTGGGAGAAATAGTTATCCTTGATCCTTTATATGCAGCATTAAATTCACTACCTGTAATGCACCATGGTTAGTGGGTTGTTTTTCGATCCTTTGCGTCTCGCATCATCGTAATAAATAAAGATTTTTCAAGGCAAACAAACACACACACACACACACACACAAACAAAGTTGAATCATAAGCATACACGGCGCCCTCGGGTCAGCAAATGTCCCTCACATGGGCGACCGGTGCGGCGGCTTCACCCAGACTTACAGTGTTTGATTTACAAAGTTCGTTCCCCTTTATCGAAAACCCTGAAAGTAGCTTCTTAGCCTCATGTTGTGCATAGCCTTTCTTTGTAAAGAGTTCTTCTTCTAATTTAATCCAAGGATGACACATGGCAACTTTGTTTTCATTTCCAACTCCAGTGGTTCATCCAAAAACTTTTTCATCTGTCAACATTTTTTGTTCCAAAAAAGTCAATCAATAGAGCGATTGACAAATTATTATTTTTTTTTGAAAGTATCAGGAAAATGACTGATCAACATGGGCATAAGGAACTGAATCAAATTCTCATTTTTGGTTGTACTCCCCCCATTTAAACTAGTTTCAGAGACAAATTCAATGGAGGGCACACAAAGATGGAATGGGCACCTCAATCCCAGAATGCAGGGAAGTCACAGGAACCAAAGAACAAGGGACAGCTCTCACAACAGATGCTTCGAGTTTCACCCAAAGATGAAAATATCCTCATGATGAATGGGCTTCTATCTCCCCTTAAATTCAACAATATTGGAAAATAGAGCTCATTTCGCATCCATAATAAAAAAAAAATAGCCACCATGGAACTCCTCCAGGAGGCTAGTGTTTGTTTCTGCAGTATATAAACCAAGGAGCTCAGAAACCAGTTACAGGAGAACAAACATTACCATCAACCTCTGTAAATAATTTGACCAGCATAGTGATTATATTCATTATCTCCAGTTAGATCACATTAATATTTGACCTCTAGGATAGAGGGGTTGGACTCCATGATGGCCACGATGATGCGGTCGATGTAATCCTGGAGGCGGAAGTTGATCTCCTCCTGTTTGTGGACAGCCTCCATCAGCTGTAACAAACACACACAAAATATTACAATGGATTATTAATCTATGGTTTAAGACTCTGTTGTTGGAATTCCCCAAAATTAAATGCGATTGGCTGCAACTTCTGAGATGCTCCTACATTTAGAAAATCTGTACTTTTTGACGAAAGAGATTTTAGTTTTAGTCACATTTTAGTCGTTTAAAAATGTACGGTAAGTAAAAATCAATGTAGTCACCAAAAATAAAAATAAAAGGTTTTAGTCAATAGATTCATATTCAGTTGATGGTCTTTTAGGTAACTCTTTAAATATTACAAATGGTGTATTTACATTTACAGTGGTACCCCGAGATACGAATGCTTCTAGTTACGAAATGTTCAAGTTTTTGCTTCGAAATGCGTAGAATAATTTGAGAAACAAGCAACCACAAGCAGTTCTGCTCTGTAATCCACTTGTTTCCACACGTCTAGTCTGAATTCGTGCTGCGCTTCCTGGTGCTGGTGTTCCTATCTCCCAGTGCAAAAAGGGTCTGATACGCTTCATAACACTTTAAATCAGTTTTAAATCGAAAGATTATGTATAGGTTACTAATAATGCGCTATAACAAATGTTAGAGTCAAGGTGTTGTAAAAGAAATAACGTTTGTAACGTGGAAAGTGCTGTTCTTTAGCTCAAGTTAGAGAAACACTGTCACGCGTTCTCAGAAGCGTCTCTCCATCCGTCAGTCTGCGCTTGTGCTTGAAACCGTGTTGGTGTTTGTAATTCATGAAATATCTTGAGAAAGTTACGTTTCATACGTGGTGCTGTAAGGTTGTGAATAATTATGTATATATTTATATACAATAACATTTGTGAATGAGTAAATAACTCAACAGAAATCTAACAGTGTCAAGGAGTTTAAACCACGGGGGTTGAGACTCTCAACCACTCCCTGAACCTGCTTTGTGTTGTGAAGGTGTTAAAGCGATTACCATCCGCATCTGTGAGTACTTTGGTTATCAATGGCGTCTGCCTCTGAAAGATACACCAGATTCGATTACTTCGTCTCTGAGGAACACCATAAATGGTCACGGGTCTCTCGAACACGTGGGAGTGGACTTGGATCGGGATGGTATTTGAGGAAGAACGCACGAGGAGCTCGCTGCTGTTCTTCTTCGAATATACCCGTGATCTGGAAGGCTTAGAGCCTCTTCAGATCATGTAGCCTCTGCTATTGTTTCACCTTTTTCCTGTGTAACTAAGTGTTTGTTAATAAATGAGATGTTCAATCTTGTCAATAGTTACTCTCTAATCACTTTCTAAAATAATGGTAAATGCTAAGAACTAAAGTATCACATTATGTAACAAAAGTTTAAAGGGTTAATTATAACAAGTGAGTGCATTTCTCTAATTATTAACAATTATTAATACATAGTTTACTATAGCTTTAATCAAAGCTAATGATAAAGGTAAACAATAACCATTATAACCATTATTAAGATATGGAGTCAGATAAAAGTTCAATTCAATAATTAAAGTTCCCGCAAGCTCTGAAAGACAGAACACGGCTGAAAACCTTCATCCATGGTTAAAACCCGTTTTTGGATCAACCCATGGACCAGCCTTACAGTGCCATTATGTTTTCTGCCACCCGTTCCACCTCCTCCGACAAATCGCTTCACTCAAGGTAAGGTTTAACATTTGTGTACATTTTTTGTATACATATTGTGTACGTATTTTGCTCGTGTTTTATTCTGTTTTATTACATTAACAATGTGTAGATTTAAGGATTGAATAAAACGTTACTTGATTTTTCTCTGGTTTTCCATTTTTTTCATCTACTTATACTGTTGTTTCTGACAGCCGTTGCACGGATTAGGCGTTTTACATGTAAAACTTCCTTCGAGATACGAAATGTTCGAGATATGAACGCCACCCTGGAAAATTTCGTATCTCAGGGTGCCACTGTATTTCATGAATTAATGCTCCATTTCAATGCACAATAAAATGTTAACACTAGATATTCACCACCCTGATATTCTTTCAATAGTAAGTTAAAACAAGTCTTTCTTTACATTGTATAAATACGTTTTATACAATGCTAGCGAGATCAATTGCAAGGTAGAATGCTCTACAAGGTTGCATACTAAGATAGAATCAACTTCTAAAGAAGAGACATCTCCAAGCTGGAATGAAGTTTGCCAAGTAAAAGCTGGAGAAAGTGAAGCTTACTGGAAATATGATATCTATTCAGATGAAGCGTAACAAAGTTTAATGGCTGTGGAAATGTTGCCTTTGTTTGGAACAAGAAGTGAAACATTTCACAGAGAAACATGGAGGTGGGAGTATAATGCTGTGGGGGTCTTTCAGTGAGTATTGTACAAAGGACACATGACATTCTGCAAGAACCTTTGGTTTTGGTATTATTTTGTCTTCCAGTATGATGACTTAGGGAGGCATACCTCAATTCTAGGGAAGAAAAACCTAAAAATTAGCAAAGGGAACTTGACTGGCAGCACAAAGCCCAGACTATAATCGAATTTGGGGAACTCTAAACACCTGAGCTTGTGCCAGAAGACCAACGAATCTGGTGGAGCTTCAGAGTTCTGCTTAGGAATGGGCTATTTTCTCCTCAGTAGATATTCTTGAGACTTGCTCAGAACTAGAGCAAATGACTAAAGACTTATCCAGAAAACTTGGAACTAAGCTCACAAAAACAGATTTTGCAACAATCTGTGCTTTGAAGAAGCACACAATGAAACGATTACTCTACCGATGTCAAACGAGACGGTTTGGTGGAGTGTGTATTTACAGTTGTGCTCATAAATTTACACACCTGGAGGACACTGGAGGAAGATGTGCAAACATCAGCCTGGAAGCTGTGCATGGGACTTTACTGGACATTCCAGCTCGACAACGATCCAAAACCAAGTCAAATTGTTATTAGTGAAACCAGAACAAAGTGATGGTTCTGGAGTGGCCAGCTCAGTCCTCAATATCATTGAACCAGGACAACTCAACCGTGCAGTTTGTGCAACACAACCCAAGAATTTACAAGAGTTGGAAACTTTTTTTTTTTCAAAGAAAAATGGGCTGCTTTACCAACAGAGAAGATAAAGAACCTCATCGACAACTATCTCAAGAAACTTCAGGCAGCCATTGATTTAAAGGGGGATACAAAATAGGGGTGGGCGATATCTCGATATTTAAAATATATCGAGATATTTTTTAAACTCGCAATGAATTCTGGCATATCGTACATATCCATATAATGTCTATATTTAATTTTCGCCAATTTGCTTGTTTGCCTTCTCTGTGCTGCGCTCGTCCCCGCCTCCTTGCTTTTGTTTCCCCTCCCCTTGCCTGTCGTCTCATTCAACATGGTGGCGCCTGCAACCAGCCCGGAGGTTACAGAACTTGTTGCAAAAAAAGAATTACTGGCTCCATTATATGGAAATACTTTGGTTTTAAGTCGTCAGACGAACAACAGAGCGCAAGGTGGTGTAGCATCACAGAGTCCGTGGGATTTCACATAGCGGTGGACATGGCACCCATATCCGTCGTTGAACAACGTGGCTTTAAACGTATGCTAAAAACACTTGATCCCAGTCAGATACAGTTTACCCAGTCGGCATTACTTTTCGAGACAGGAACTCCCGCGACTGTACACTACAGAGAGAGCGGGGCTTGCTGCTGAATTGGAAAAGGTTACTTACAACATACAGAGGTCCTGCAAAGATGAGCTTGAGTTGAGTTGTTTTATTTTTGAATGAAAGAAGGCAATGTGTATTATTTTACAGTTAAATTATTATTTATGTTATCAGGGATTTTGTTTATATCCTAAATGTTACAGGAGCACTTTGTTCCTATGCACTGCCTGTTTTTTGTTGTTTTATTTTTGAATGAAAAGGCAATATGTATTTCTTTATTGTTTTATAATATGTATACAAGGATTTCTGAAAGAAAATTTGCAGAAGCACCTCTGAGCTTCAATAAAAAACGACTTTGACATTTGTATTTTTTTTTTTTGCAGTAGGGTTTTTTTTGGGGGGTGGGGGGTAGTTATAAATCCTGTAAAGATATCGAGATATATATCGTATATCGAGATATAGCAAAATATATCGAGATATATTTTTTGCTTCATATCGCCCAGCCCTAATACAAAATATTAAGAATTGAAGCATGTAACCTTTGAACAGGGTTATTTGGAAAGTTTCTGTTCTCATTATGATTTAAAAACAGTAAACACAGTTTTTTGACAATGAATGGCTTCAAACAACCAATAACTATGGTTTCTAAAAAAAAAGTATATAAACTTATGAGCAAGACACAATAATTCAATGGAAACGCAAACAAACTGAACCATTGGAAAGCAACAGAAATCTTTCAGAAGAACAAGATTCTGACCTCAGTGCGAGAGACATTATTGATTTCAGCAGCGAGTGATTCCGACAGAGACTCTGTGAAGAGGCTCTTGGCACCCTGGATACTGAGATTGATGATCTGACCATTCAGCTCATCATTCTGCTCCTTCAGACCACGGTTGTCCTGCACAGAAAGTACACATCAAGAGTCATCTCTACTCCTGGTCAGACTACAGATTAGCAGGGTGAGCAAAGACACAACTGAATTAGTGGATTGAGTGTTTTATGTTTATCGGCTGGATTTTGATTTTCAAACAAAGGATATGACGCAACGCTATGTACTGAATGGCCAACAAAATCAAGATTTTTCACCTGTTTGAGTCTGCGTATCTCCTGCTCCAACTCGTTCTCTCTCATGTGAGTGTTGTACTCTTGGAGGCCTGAGCTGGCTGATCGCCCCCTCCTCGCTTCAGTCTCCAATTTAAACAACTGCAGATGCTCCAGCTGCTTTCTCAGGTCCTCGATCAACTGCATGAACACAAATAAGAAGAAAAAGGTAGATTTTCACCCAAATTTCCCACCTGTTTGTGCTTAGGATCCAATATAAGATGTCAAAGTGCAGTAGTATTCAAAAGATTATTGTAAGGGTATTGTGAATTTTACATCATGACATAATTATTGTCTTCCTTAACAAGAAGTGGTTTAGCATTATTCAAATCTGGCGAAAACACTGATAAAATCCGTTTTATACAAGTTTTCATATTAATACCATATTTTAACCTTTGGTGAATTACATTGCGTCTATTGAAGCCAAGTTTGTTGACTGGAGGACATTTTTTTTACAATATCAGCCTTTAAAACCACACCAGATCTGGAGAACAGCTGAATAGATTAAAAACGATAAAACACTGCATGCTATCTACAGTGCTCCCAATCTACATGTAGAGTACACAAACCTTAGCAAACAAGATTTCATAACTTACATACACAAAAAGTGACTTCCCTAACAAATTCATTCAAGCCAATGTTGCAGAAATGAGTACACTCCAATTATATTCTTAGGAGAAAAGACCCAATTAAAAATACAAAATTCTAATTAACATTCATTTAAGAGGTGTCCAGCAGACAGGTGACTATAAAAGGGCATTACTTGGCAAAGAAAAGCACTTTCCATTTCATGCTGTCAGAAATGGCTCCCCATGGATGAACAATGTCACAAAACCTGTTGTTAATTATTTACACAAAAAGCTGATGGCTACAAGATCAGCAAAGATTTCAATATCAGTCAAAATACTGTAGCAAAAGTGATCCCAAATTTAAGAAAGATGGAAGTGCAACCACCTTCAAGAGATCTGCAGGCGGTTCTCGGAAGATAACATTTCGATAGGAGTGTCTTCTAATGAGAAGAGTTGAAGAAAAAGTGACAAAAGTTCATTGCAATTAGCTAAAGTAGTAGAAATCCAAACTGGAGTGACCGCCCTCAGTGACACCATACAGCGAACACTGCAGAGAAATTGCATGCATGGGTATCATCCATAAAGGAAGACTCTTTTAAAGTACACCTATACTGAAAAAGAGGAAGACTAAGTAATGGTTTTAAAAATGCATGGTGTCTACAGTGAAACATGGTGGTGGCAGTGTCATTATGTGTGGCTGCATGGTATTGGGAGCTGCATTAACTTGATGGTATCATGAACTCAACAATGTACTGCTCTAAACTGAAGGACAAGATGCACTTTTCTAATACGACAATGATCCAAAACACACATCTAAAACTACTGCTGCATTTCTGAAGAACAGGGTTAATGGCTAAGTTTGCCTCCTGATCTGAACCCAATGATCAGGAGTCTGTGATCTGAATTCTGAAGTGACAAGTTGATCATCACTCTGCATCCAGCATCCAGGCTCTAAAAGAGGTTTTTGTTGAAGAATGGGAAAAGATCGATGTTGGAAATTGTCGCCCATTTTTTTCATTCAAGACTTGGTACTGAATTTAAAAATACTAGATGTAGTTTTTATTGCAGGGTGCATTCATTTTCATTGACGTTTTTGTAATCCAAGAATTTTAACCTTTATTTCATGTTATATAGTTAAAATGTTAAGTGTTCAAACCAAACTCAGCCTTAAAGAGGGGTGTACTCATTTATGCTGAGCACTGTATTTCAAGAATGAAAAAGTAGCGCGTCCCAACAGAGGCCTGCAAAAATAACAAACTCCACAAACAGAGACTGCTCACCCCCTGAGTGCACTCTTTCTCTTTCTGATTGGTGTGGCGCTCAAGGCTCAGTTTGTCTGACATTTTCCTCCTTGATTCCGTTTCCTCGTTCAAGTGTTGAGAGACATCATCCAACTCATCCTGAAGTTTCCTCTTTTCCTGAAACAACCAAGCAAAAAAAAAAAATTCTTGCATTTTTTGTGAAATGCACCACTAGTTAACTCTACATTGAATGTGAATGAGTAAATTTGGCTTTGTAGTGAACAATCCAGCTGTATCAGAAGTTGTTTTAGCTCACGTTTTAAGCTGTTTTCAGAATAAGAAAGCAAACCAAAGTGTTTATGGCGAATATAACACCTTTTTATTTTATAAAATACGATATATAGGGCTTCTGTGTGAACCGAATGAGTCCTAGAACTAAGCGTCATATGCAGAAGACAACTCGTAGTCACTCCTCTCTTTACTTGTGTGGGTTTGTTGAAATTAACCTCTTAAGCCCTGAGGCCTATTTTTCGAAAATCCTATAGTTTTACTTTTTAAGGCATTTCTCAGCTTTTACAAGGCCAAAACTGCAAATCTTTGTATCAAAATGAAGATGGGTTCTTGGGGAAAGGTGTGGATGAGTTAATTTGACAGTCAAGAACACTGAGTAAGAGTAATTGATGTTGGAATGGCCAAAAAATGAACTCCGCCTAAAAAAAAAACACATGTTTCCTCCAATATCTCCTTATTTTACTTATAACGAAGCAAATAAACACAATCAATTGTAACAACTACATGTCAAGAACATCTGTAGCAAGTTTGGTGTTCATACTACAAGAAACTAATATTCTGTAAAGGTTTTGATTGAACAAAGTTCAGGCGTAATCCATGTTGGCACAGTTTGGCACAATTTGGCACAATAATTGAAATATGGAAAAAATCTTGTCCAAAGCTTCAGCTACGTTCATAGTCTTCTTTTCTTGCTTACGGGACATGATTTCAGCAAAAAAAAAAACTCCTAAAGAAACGCTGTAAAAGGGGGGTGGAGGCTCATTTACCCCATCTTGCTGCGCTTTTGGGAACCTTTCATTCACAAACGCTTTCGACGTCGAGCTTCTGCGTGTCCCTACCCTCAGACCATCTGTCCAATCCGGGAGCTCTGAATATCGCTGGAAAGCTCTGATTCTGAGGAAGCCAATGAGCGCAACCATTTTGAGACTGACGGGATCGCCGACGAATCACACGACGCGCAGCGTGGAGAGACCACCTCTTACGCACGGGGAGTCATTCCATATTTGGTGACGTCATGAGACCACGGAGCAACAGAAAAAATCCAAAATGGAGTTTCCGCAAAGCTATCGACCGGACATAACAACAAACGGACTTTTATCGCTATGGAAATAACTTTTTGTTGAAAAAACGGCAAAGGTAAGACAAGATTTACATGCTTGCTTGATTTTCGCTGGTGTTTTTTCGTGGAACTTTCGCTCCCTGCTCTGAAATACTTCATGCAATGTAAATGAGTTGCATATCGCTGGATTCAGCTGGTTGTTATCTTTCATTTGATGCCATGGTTTTGGTGTTTCCGTTTATATTGTGGATACATATCGCACATAAACAAAAACGTGGTCATGAATTATACTCCGGACATGTTGTTGTTCATTTGCATGGCGTTCGAGCTGTGGTTCACGAATATGAAAATGAATTAGATACGTTTTTAGAGGAGTTTCCGCTGAACACAACAGTATTTAATATGTGTGGGTTATTCTCAGGGTTAGTGAGCTATGAGTGAAAATGTAACGCACAAGGGGGCAAGTCCCCGGTACCGGGGACTCTCGGGCTTAAGAGGTTAAGATCTGTTTGGAGCCAACGGGAATACCCTCTTCACACAAATGAGTGTCTCTCTGTATTGTTTTGATTGAAGGGCAGCGGCTGGGCAAGTGGATTGGAGTAGGGCTCTACTGAGAGATGCTTGTAAGCATTTAAAAACTTTTTTGACTGCTTTCCACTCCACCATCTACACTGGGTATTTCTCCTGCCTTGGTGTAGTGGAGCTTTGTCTGCGTACCTCCTCCAGTCTCTCGATGTTGGCCCTCAGACAGGGAACACAAGACCTCAGCTCACTGTTCTCTTCATCCAACTGCTGCAACCTGAGTCAGATGGGCACACGGATAAAAATCCAGCCTTTTATTTTCTTTCTGGGTAGAGTCCACAAAGAAAACCAAGATTGGCTGATACACAATCCTTTATCATATACAATCCAGAGCAAGAGAAAACACTCGTCTCTGTTCACACGGTACGTAAACCCTGAAGCTCATCTTAATTTCCCAGTTGAACCAAGAACAAAGTCCTAGAGCAGAACCACTGGAGTCAGAGAAACTGAATCAATTCAAAGAAGATTTCACTGCTGAGAGCATATTTATTTAGGGCAACCATGTCTTTTTACTGTACTGACCTGGCCTGGAGGTTCTCGATCTCCAGCTCTCTCTCTCTCTGGAGTTTATTGAGTGCATCCCTGTGTTTTCGTGTTTGATTATGGAGTTCGTCCTCCGTACGCAGCTCCTGCTCCTTCAGCTGTTCCTCAAGAGCGTTTGCACGATGGACGAGTGTGAGATTCTCTTGGCGCAACCGTGCATGCTGTTCTTCACTCTCCACCGAGTCCTTTTCCAGTTCACAAACACGCTTCTCCAACAACAGCACCTGCACAGTCACCATTCATTCTCTGATTTTACATTTAGCATGAAAACAATGACCCGGTACTGGTAGCATATCACATTCTACAAATATATTCAATTCTGTGGTTGATTTGATAATGCACAACATGAACGCAACACTAGAGCTGGGCGGTGTGACCAAAAACTGATATCATAGTACTACGAATTGTTACCATTATATGGCAAACAAAGGCGTATTTTTCACGAAAAACTGTGATATCACATTTTCTGATATTTGTACGTAAAACATAAACATAAAACGATTGTTTTCATAACTTTAAAACTTTTTTTTTTAAAGTTTTTTAAAAGCAGCCATCTTAATTAAACAACCAAATGTGCCAGCTCAAGCGTTGCATGCTGGGAAATCAGTCACAAGCACACTCGATCTGTAGTGTGTTGGAAAATGAAGACCTGTAAAAAGTTATTTAAGATCAGTAAACCTAATTAAAATTAAGACTTTTTAACATCTTTGGGTTTTTTAATTTTAGACTCCAAGGAAACCCAAAGGCCAAATCAAAGGTGTGCCTGATAGAGTCAATACAATTAAAACTTAATGCAACAAGTAAAGTAGCTGCATTGTGTTCTGTATAGCTGTTTGTTTTGTAGCAACCACGGATTCCGTCGAAGGAAAAGCACAAAATCAGTTACAAATTTCTTACAGCAACCGAAGCATGTCTCACAAAAGGTCTAAAAGAGGTCTAAATACGTGATATTATGCATATGCTGCAAAAAAACGTTAAAAGTCATTAGAACAAATTATCAGCAACAAACTCAAGCACATGCTTAACTAAGGGTTGATTTGTGTATTGTTAATTATTAAAATAAGTATAAAAAATTGCATAAAAAATAATTCCTCCCATCGCAAACATTTATTGTTCATATGACCATGAATGCCTGCTGGCAGTGCATTAAAACAAAGATTTTATAATAAAACTAATTACTTAATTGCATTAGCGCTAGAGTTGGGTGAGAAAAGAAATTTGCACAATATTTTCCTCACAGAAATAATGTTTTGCTAGGCACACCAGCAGTAAAAGATGTGCAAAGATGTCCACTGTGCAGCTTGTGATTGTTTTTTTTTTTACCAACTGGAGACCTTGTATGCCATATTTTTGTCATTATGTG
>SRMA01025466.1:0-64967 GCA_007224835.1 Danionella cerebrum | reverse complement strand
TATATATATATATATAAATAAACTGCTAAAGGGTGTAGATGTTTTAACTGCTAAAGGGTGGCTATTACTTTTCTATCAACTCAAAATAACTGCATCAAGCTAAAAAAATGTTGCATGTTGAGCTAATTTCCAAACCTTATCTGTAATGTCACGATCTGCCAGGTCCAAAATGTCATGTGTCAGCTCTCCCATGACATCCAGATTGCTGGACTGCTGCAAGTGTCTAAAAAGAAACAAGAAGACATGTGTGAAACCTTCTAAAAAGTAAAATGAGTATATTGTGCTTGAGGGCCAATCTATTGGGTCTCTCAATGTTTTAGTAGCTTACAGACATTTTAAACTGGTGTCTCAAACACAAATTAACGTCTTAATGTAAAACAAAGCTTATTAAATACACGATTCGAAAATTAGTAGAACAAAGATTTTTTCATTCACAATTCTGATTAAACTGAATACGTTTTTTTTCAGGATGTAATGGGCTTTGTGTTACACAATGCAGTGGATGTCTTACAGCACCTCTATGTGGACATTTGCTGTAGATTTAGGCTACGTTCACAATGCAGGTATTAACGCTTGGGGTTCACATTACTCACACTGCGACTCAAACTAGCTTGTGTCTGAACATTTGCAGCTCCGATCCAAGAAATATTGACAGGAACACTCTGCTAGTGGCTTTGTTGAAGATAGTGTGTGATACAAGATAACTTTATTAGTTTCAAATAATATTAAGGAAGAAGATTTTCATGAAAACAAACTGAAATTTTTCAGAGTAATGATGGAAGTAATGATGCCCTTATTTTGACGAATAAATGTTCATTGAACTACTTTAAATATGCCTCTGAGCACCTTCGTGTAATAAAAACCACTGGAAAAACAGTCTTTTTCAGGCAATTTTTTTTTTCCAACATATATTTATTAATTTTTCAGATGTACATAACCAAAGAAAACAGAACACCGAACACAAAACACAAACCCGGCTCAAGAAATAAAGACAGGTAGAGAAACATTAATACTCATGTTCAAGACAAAAGAAAGGACTTAGCAACATTACACAAAGCCTCGTAGAAATATAGCTGAAATATCTAGACCAATATAAAACATAAAGGGGTCCCATACTTTGTGAAATACTATCTCTCTATTGTGCAGCTTACTTGTTAGGTAGTCCAATGACACAAATCCAAGTACAGTCTGTTGCCATTGTGTTATTGATGGGGTCTTGTCAGTAATCCAGTTCAAAAGAACACACTTCCTTGCACAGTATGTAAGCAACCTATAGAGTTGTTTTCCATATTTCTCCTTAATGGTGTTATTTGTCGTTCCAATTGAGCTTGAAATAATTGATGGTAGTATACAATTTGGAACAAACAAATAATCTATTCTTGTGTAACATGTATGCACTTTGGAAAAAAATGTAAATACTTTGTCTGCCAAATGTTGTACTCTCCACACATCCACATAATTCAGCTCCTCACAAAGGGTATTAAGAGTTTTTGCTTGAGGTAGGAGACACAATTTAACATGAGGAGATTTATCCATAATGGGGTTTAAGTGGCAATTAAAATCTCCTCCAACAAAAGAATTCTTAATGTTTAAGTCTACAAATGTTTTAAAGGCATCGACTAAGAAGTCTCCTGGATGACCAGGAGGATAGTAAATATTCATAATTGCAATTTCCTCTCCATATAAAACACCTCTCACAATCACATAACGGCCACCTGAATCTTTTATACAGTCAGTAAGTTTAAATGGTAAGTTTTTACAAACCAAAATAGCTGTGCCTCTGCTCCTTGATGAAAACGAGGAAGAAAACACCTGTCCGAAACCCCCCTGTGCAAGTTTAGAATGTTCTATCAAATCCAAATGTGTCTCCTGTAATAAAGCAATGTGAACCTGTTCTCTCCTGAGATAGTTCAAGACCTTTCTCCGCTTAACAGGGGTGTGGATACCATTTACATTCCACGTACATATGTTTAACAATGACATGTTATTAACATATTATTAAAATAAAGCATGATGTCCTTTCTGTCTTTCCATAAATGAGTGGTACCAGTAAACAAAGAAAGCATAAACAGAGCCGGGAGAACACACAAGTGAACAAATATAATACAACAAAACAAACAATGCCTAACATTGGCCAAAAAGAAGACACTGTCCTTCTCCTAGTATGGAGGAGCTCGAGTGAAAAGGGTTTCTAACAGCACAGGTAGCTTACTCAAAAAGAAAACAACAATAAAGTAGCAGCAACGCCCTTAATGTACCACAAACACATGCTTCTGCTCCACAAAATAAAATGACAAGAGGATAATGTACTTAATGTACCACCCAGTATAAAGTGCCCGCAGCAGACATAGTTACTCACGCTATGAATAAAATCTCAAGTCTACGAGCAGGCAAAGACGGATTCAGTCCGACGTTCATTTACCAGCAACAGCAGGGGTCAGATCCAACGACTCAATAAAGTCTTTAACCTCGGTCGCGTCCTTGAAAAACTTAGTAGATCCGCAGTGAGTCACTTTCAGCATAGCGGGGTAGATCTGCCTGTAGTCAGCACCAATAGACCTGAGGTGTTTCTTTACCTCGTCAAAACTTTTCCGTTTACGCACAACAGCAGCCGAGTAATCCTGAAAAATCATCACCGTGGCGTTCTCGTACTTCAAGGTCTGATTATTTCTACTCATCTCCCACGCTGCATTCACAATCCGCTGCTTGTCTTGATAATTATGAAGCCTCACCAGCGCAGGCCTTGATCTCTGACCGAGCGACGGGACTTGTGTCGCCGTGCGGTGCGCTCTCTCAACTTTGAGTCGTCCCGCTTTTGTCTTGATGTTTAAAAGTTCAGGCAACCATCTCTCGAAAAAACGAGTGGGATCGTTACCTTCAGCGCCCTCCGGGAGACCAATAATGCGGATATTTTTTCGCCTCCCTCTGTTTTCTAAATCATCAGCGCGCTCCGCCAGCTCTTGCACCCGCTTCTCCAGTGATTTGAGCTCGTCTTGGATCGGCGCAGTCACATCCTCCACTGTCGAGATCCGTGCCTCGGCCTCTTTTATGCGCGTTTCATGGTCATCCAGCAGTTTTCCTTGCGCTTGCAGAAGCAGAGAGACCGGTCCAAGTTTATCCTCAATGACTTTAGTGAGGTTCATGGTCACCACACGAATCACCTCGCGGACTGCTGGGTCCATCACAGCCTCCGACTCAGCGCCAGCTCCCATGCTAACTCCCTCGGTTGCCTCGTTGTACTGCACATTAGGATCCTCCGCGGCGTCAGATACTATGACTTTTCTGCGCGGCATGTTGTCAGACTGTCTCAAAAAGTAGTTGCTGATGCTCATCGCAGACTTACATACAGTAAATGTCTATATTTGTGGGTTATAAGTGTCAAATAAGCGAAATGGGGTGCTCCTACTCGCAAATGCAACCTTGCCTCAAGCCGCCATCTTGAAAACCCAGGCAATTTTAACTGTGAGAATCCGTCTTAATGGGGATACATCCAACGCAGCCATTCAAAGATGGATCACTTTTGAAAAAAAATCTGATATATATCCCATCTAGAACCACATATGAAAGCAACCTGGGTCGCATTTGAAAAACAAAAATCAGGATTTAGGCCATTCAGACTGTCATTAGCAAATCAGATACAGGTCGCATATGGGCTGCCGTGTAAATGTAACTTCACATTTTTTGATCTAAAATTTAGATTTAGTGTTGTCTAACATTAGGACATTTCAAAATCACATTTGGCATTGGCTGCTTCACAAGCTCTGAAAAATCAATTAAAATTTTTGAGCAAGTGAAACTATGGATCAAATTCACAGGATGCTTTTATAATGTTGCCTTGATTATCCATCAAACCCAATATTAAAGAAATGATCTCCAAGTGCTTTAAATAAGCCATATTATGCCTTTTCAAAGTGTTTAGAATGAAAGTTAGACCCCTCTACACCTTTGATGACTTCCTACCGTAATATTGATCAAAAACAACATCTTAGAATCAGCTCAGTCTCCCCCAAAATGTGCAAGGCTTCGGCACACCCTTCTATTAACTTCACTGTTTAACCAATAACTAATTGTTATTTTGTTGTCCTTCACTTTTTACTACATATTAAGATCCTTGTGTGTTACAACACCACTAAACTATATTATAGAAGTTATTTAACTTACAGCGGGGAAAATAAGTATTGAACACGTCAACCTTTCTCTCAAAAACATATTTCTAATCGAGCTATTGACATGAAATTTTCACCGGATGTCGGCATCAACCCTAGTAATGCACACATAGAAAGAAATCCAAACATTTATGTCCATAGATGAAGTTATGTGTAATTAAGTGAAATGGCACAGGGAATAAGTATTGAACACATGAAGAACAGGTAAAAAGGTCTGGCAAGCCAAGAAAGCAGCTGGAGTTTGTCAGTGTTCAGAAGGTTAACCTGCCCCCTATTTGTGCAAAGTAATATCAGCTGGTATAGTCCTGATTGTCAGACAAGAAGCATTGCATGATGGGTAAAAGCAAAGAGCTGTCCAAAGACCTACGCCGCAACCTTATTGCTGCAAAACACACTGACGGCATTGGTTACAGGCGCATTTCCAAACTTCTGAAAGTTCCAGTGAGAACCATTGGGGCCATCATCCGGAAGTGGAAAGAACACTGCATTACCATAAACCAGCCACGGCCAGGTGCTCCTCGCAAGATTTCAGACAGAGGTGTCAGAACAATCATCACAAGGGTTCTCCAACAGCCTAGGACGACTCAAGGTGAGCTTCAGAAGGACCTGGAATCAGCAGGTACCGTCGTTTCAAAGAAAACAATAAGTAATGCACTCAACCGCCATGGCCTCCATGCACGCACACCACGCAAGACTCCATTTTTGAAGAAGAAACATGTTGAAGCTCGTTTGGAGTTTGCGACACAACATTTGGATAAACCCATGACATTCTGGGAGAAGATTCTCTGGTCAGATGAGACCAAAATTGAACTCTTCGGATGTCATAAGACACAACATGTTTGGAGGAAAAATGGCACCGCACATCACCCCCAAAACACCATACCAACAGTCAGGTCTGGAGGTGGGAGCATCATGGTGTGAGGCTGTTTTTCAGCATGTGGTACTGGTAGACTTCATATCATTGAAGGAATAATGACTGGAGAAAAGTATCGAGACATTCTTGATCAGAATCTGCTGTCATCTGCCAGGCTGCTGAAGTTAAAAAAAGGGTGGATCTTTCAGCAAGACAACGATCCCAAGCACACAGCCAACACTCAACTGGTTGAAGAAAAAGAAAATAAAGCCGATAGAATGGCCCAGTCAATCACCAGACTTGAATCCAATCGAAAATCTTTGGAAAGAACTGAAGATCCGTGTTCACAGAAGAGACCCCCGGAACCTTGAAGATTTGAAGGCAGTTTATGTGGATGAATGAGCCAAAATCACACCTGAGCAATGTATTCCACTGGTTTCTCCATACAGGAGGCGTCTTAAAGCTGTAATCACCAACAAAGGTTTTTGCTCTAAGTATTAAATACATTTTAGTATGCATGTTCAATACTTATTCCCTGTGCCCTTTCACTTAATTACACACAGCTTCATCTATGGACATAAATGTTTGGATTTCTTTCTATGTGTGCATTACTAGGGTAGATGCCGACATCTAGTGAAAATTTCATGTCAATAGCTCGATTAGAAATATGTTTTTTGAGAGAAATGTTGATGTGTTCAATACTTATTTTCCCCACTGTATATTTACTCATATCAACAAACACACTCTTGGGGTCAGCATCGTTATGTATTCTTTACCAAATGTGTCGCATTATTGAATATTAATTTAAAACAAAGTAAGAAAACTCTAAATGCAAGGTTTAAGAAGATTGAACAGAAAATGCAGCTTCATTTAGCTTAAACATTAGAGATGCTATCGCATGCTGCACTGAAAACAAAGAAGATTGGGGAGGGTAAGGAGGCAGAGCGACAGAAAAGGAGCAACCAGATTTTAAATAGGACAAAAGTCTTCAGCAATTTTACTTAAAGAGCTTGTAACTTCCTGTTTGTGATGTAACTTCCTGTTTGTGTTGTATTACCTGATCTATCTCAGAAACCAACTAGATAATATGATTATAAAAAAACATTTTAGTCAGATCAGTCACACCACGTTTCCTCTACATTGAAGTGGGAAACATTTGCAGTTAATCTGATTGGTTGGGGGAGATAAATACAACTTCATGCACAACTCTGATAAGGGAACAACACTATAACATGGTAGAATGATCAAAACTTTGTCTTTGAGTAAATGATTCAATTCAAACCCAAGTTAGAAGCATCGAGGGGGAGTATCTCACCTTGCTGCTTTCTTACTGGACAGTCTCTTGCTGGAGCTGTGAAAGAGTAAGCAAACAGGAAATGAGTCAGGAAAAAAGATGGGAAATGGGAAAGTATCTCTTTCCAAGCTCGTCCTGTGAACAGCAGATTAAACCCAACCAGGTTTGGGACCGTCAGCTCTTTCAGAGGTTCCACGGCTGAATCAATGCTCTCCTTTCAATGCTAATGACCTCATAGCACAAGCAAACAAACACCGAGGCTTTAACCAAGGTGTAACAGAGATGCATGAAAGGAGGTTCTGTTCCTGACAAGACTTCTTCAGGCTTCACCACTTTCTTCAGTATGAAAATGACTGTGTTTTTGCTTTCATTATTTTTTGGTTTGTAGACCCACCGGTCACTTTATTACGTTAACCTTTTCAGCTGCGATAACAAATAACTGAACAACCGATGACAATTTAGCATGCATATATATGGTGAAGACAGCTTGACGCTCAAAACCGACTGATTGTCGATTATAGAAATGCAAAATGAATTGAAATAATCACACTTGAATGACACAAAAAAGCCAATGACTCAAAGCAACACTTGAGCATGCATGAAAATGCACAAAACCCCCACACATCTACTCCACCACACGTCTGCATTGCACCTCAAACCTGTCTCTAGAGCAATGCAATGGAAGCACACACACACAAACGGTGAACCTGTGCGTTTGCAATGATGATCAAACCCAGCACACACATGCAGCTAGTGTTACCTATTGATCTCTAGTAAGTTCAGTCGAGTGGACAAATCCTCCAGACGACTGATCTGCTTGTGACAGTGAGTGCAGAAGAAATCCAGCGCCTCCGACTGAAGGAAGCTTTGCAGTCTAGCAGGAAGAGCACTGGGGCTGAGGAGCAGGGAGGAGAACAAGTGAGGGAAGAACTTCAGGAGACAGTGAAGAGGAGATGAAGAAGTTGAAGATATAATGGTAGATATGACTACACAAATGTGAAAGACGAAAGGGTGGAAGCAAGGAGATAAGGAGAAATTAGGCGACAAGAAATTAGAAAATATACTGGGAGACATGAGATGAAAACAGAGAATATTCCAGGGGGAAAACATGGAGAGGCGAGGGGGCAATATGTAAGGGAAGAATACCAAATGGAAGGGGACTAGAGTGTCGTAAGATTTGGAGACAATTGGAAAATCGAGACGGAAGACATGGAGAAAAACGATGGTTACAATGAGAAAAACAAGACTAGAAATTAGAGACATGAAGACGGTAGAAGATATACAGAAGAGAAATGAGAAACGTGTGGGAATTGAAGAGACAAGATGATACAGTGGCGAAATTAGAAGACAGTCAAATAAGAAGATAAAAAAGATAAGAGGAGACTATGATGAGGAACACAAAGACACGAGAAGATAAATGAGACAAATAAGCATATGAAAATTGAGGAGACAGGAGAAGAAATTAGATATATACTGGGAGAAATAAAAGGATGACCGGTCAAATGAAATGACAAAAGATGATAAAAAAAAGATGAAAGACGATTAAAAATTTAATGAGCAAAACAAAGACATGAGAAGATAAATGAGAGAAACATCCATGTGAAAATCGAGGAGACAGGAGGAGATATTAAAAGATATATCAAGAGAAATTAAAGGATGAGGGGTCACATGAGATGATAGAGATAAAAAAGACAAGAAGACGATTCAAAATGTGATGAGCAACACAGACATGAGAAGATACTTGAGACAAAGAACCATGAGAAAATTGAGGAGACAGGAGGAGAAAGTAGATGATATATTAGGAGAAATTTTAAGGTCGAATTAAGAGATAAAGAGAATGATGTTTGGGAAACAAAGAGAGGATGAGGGAAATGAGACAGTAATGAGACAATATAAAGGGAGAGATTAGAAGAGAAATTAGAGGAGAAATCAAGAGATGGAAGGGTGTTTACAAGAAAAAAAAAAAGGGAAAATATATAATAAGAGAAATCAGATATGATACATGAGTAGACAGCTGGGGAATAAAATGTGGGAAACAACGAAAAGATTACATAAGAGAAACAAGGAGACGAGATGAGATATTTGAAGATGTGTGAGAAATGCTGAGAAGATAGGAGAAACAGGAACATTTCATAGGAGAAATAGGTCCACCATGAGGTGTCTGCATACTTATTCTAACTATATTATATTTCATTGTAGTGTTATTATTTTTTTTTTTACCTCAGCATGTCCTTTTAAAAACAGAGAGTGCAGTGTGTTTCCATGCAGTCTTTTAGTGTCCGTCTGTGTTTATTTACACAAGTCTCAACTGTAGTGTGTTACCATGCTGCTTTTTTGTGATTATTTAAACAAGGCTGGGAGTGTAGTGCTTTCGTGCAGTTCTTTCTGAAGGCAGAAAAAACGATAGCCGAAAGCTCTACCATTCTTTTCCCTTTCTGATATTTCACCACAGATCAGTCATAGAAAGCTTTGCTGTCTCCATCACACCGTGTCAGGAAGCCAGACAGGAAGTTGCTTAAGATTTCACTGCTCACATGAGCTTAAGCTAACATACCCCCACTCATTCATGGTTTGAAGAATTTATTTGTGTCTATTTGAGGCTACTTCACACCTCTAGATTCCCAAGAAGAACCACTGATACACTGTTGCAACTGTCTGCAGATATAGTCACACTCCACACTCACAAACAGCAGAAAATTAAGATTAACTTTTTTTATCCACATAAACTACAATGAGAATGCGTTTATTAAATAAACCCCAATGCAATGCAAACATTTTTCTGTCTGAAATGGGGCATGATGGGGGCATTAATGGACTAACCAACAAACCGATTTCATTGCACAAAATTTTGCAACTAAACAGCCTGCCATCAAAGTGGATTATCACCTCCTAGAACTGTCTAGAACAGGGGTCGTCAACTTTTTTGAAGCGTAGAGCTACTTCAAGGGCACTGAGTAATGAAAGGGCTACCACTTTGATAACACACTTCTGAAATCAGAAAGTTGCACAGTTCACATTTAATTTTATATTAATGACATTCTACGTGAGGACACTGATTGTTAATGATTAATAATTTATCAATAACGATTCAGAATCATTCAACAAGGTAGGAAACAGATAAACGTAAACATGCAATATTTTATTTCTTATTTACCTTTCCAATTGTTTAATTTTCAAACGATAACTTCCACAACATTTTGCAGGAAATCACGTCCAATTTTTCAAGCCGCTATCAGTTTTTATCAAATATCGAAGTCTGCACCATGTTTGTACAAATAATCAATAATCTAAGATTTAACAGAAATCAATTAATTTTAGAATAAATCTTAACAAATTTTTACTAATCACTACATTTGCAGCAATTAAAAAAACAAATAACGTCTGTTAAACTTAGTAACACATCTGTAGCAGTTAATCATTCATTTATATCATTCTATCTTTGCCATGGCACTGTCATTTGTTTCTTTGCGTGTTAGTGGGAAGCCTGGCATTGCATGCTCTTCACCAGTGTACTGTAATCTGGGATGTAAGTTGATACTGCAACTCTTCAGTTGCTTTTTGAGAGTTTTTCACCGGCGTTGTAAAAAAAGACTGCTGTTTGGCCAAAGCTGCCTTTAACTCGCAAGCTTTTTCTTTTCGTAGAGCGCTGCCGGGTGCGTAGTTAGCATCGTAGCTTTTGTGACAAGTGCTGAAGTGTCTCTCAACGTTATGTGACTTTGCCGTCGCCACAGTCGCACCGCAAATGAGACACACACACTTTTCTTTCACATTAGTTAAAAAGAATTCTTCCTCCCATTCACTATTAAAATAATACGTTTGCTTCCTTTTTTCCGCCATTTTTATGTGAGTAGAAACCGCTTTCGTATCCTTGTCTTCGCACCGCTCAAGACCAAGGCTAATGTCATGCGCACTAGACTGACCTCTGCCTTATTCTCCTATTAGCGAACTCTGCTACTTTATGATTTTTTAAAAGGTTTTTATATTTTTTTATACATTTGTTTTTAATTTACATCACTGTAAATGCAATTCAAAAAGAATGGCAACGCAATTTAATCAATTTTTAGACAGTGATAGTTCGTGATTAGTTCTATTTTTAGAACTGGCTTGCGGGCGACTGATATGGTCTAGAACTATCTATCCCAAAGAGTCTCCCGCCTCCAAAAGCAAGACATGACTGTGCACATTGCGTTTTGTCTACGTGTTCTAAGAAGGTCTTCTCCTAATATAGAAGTGCCGCCAGTTTATCAGCAAGTGACGATTGTATTCTCTTGGACTCGTGGAATTGAAAAGGTGCTTTATTCGGCAATATTTTATGCGATATTCAAGTTTTGCGCATGAAATTAATTTGCACCTTTGTATGGAAACATGGCTAATGATTGCTCATATCTGAAATATTTCTGTTTTGTAAACAGACACATGCCAACCCATAATCGATCAAAAAGCATGTTTTTTGTCATCTTCATTTGTTTTTATTTTTAGATCAGAGTCCGATGATGTTCTCGCCACGACCCACTCCAGAGATAGTTTGGATTTGTACCAAAACTCTTCTCATCGAGCAAGTCCCGGACCACTTTTTTAGGCTTCTTTTGGTTCGATTGTTTCTTTCTTACCTGCCCAACGGAACCAAACTAAAAGGTAAAATTAACTCTAGTTCGAATTAATCAAACTTTACAAGTCTATGAAAGCAAAGTGAAAGAAAGTCTTGAGAAATTAAGTGGTCCCCTCGAAAAATTTGGGGGGACGCATCAGTGTTTGTTGTTATACCTAGGTGACAGCAGCATCAATGGGTGGGGCAAAGGGCTGTCAGGATGTGGGCGTGGCTCAGCATCTCCCTCAACTTCTTGCCCCACCCTTCCCTCCTCCTGATTGGTCAGCAGCAGATCAGATGTGTTGTTACTCTCTCCAAAGTCCTCAAAGTGCTCCTCCTCTCCTCCAATCACAGCAACAACAGTGTGCCCATTCGAATCAGATCCTAGCGTGAACCTAGAACACAATTTCAAAAATGTCACCCTGTTGAAATGTCTCTATTGGTTCTTTAGAAGAAGCCTGTGGCTGGTCTCATTTAATGTATTATTACGTCCTCATTAAACACCCTTGCCTATATCTTGTGTGAAGAAGAACTGTTTGTCTTCAGGATGGTAAATCTGATAATTCACATAATCCCCTGCTAGCTCTCAAAACATCTGAAGAATTCCATGCAGTTTAAACAAAAGCCAGGACAAAATGGAAACAAAACATCACAAGGTCAGAACTTTCAGTTGAGACCTCATGTACACATCAGGATAACAGTTATACATTTTAACTTTAAAATAAATTTGTTCTGTTTTATTAACAACGATTGATCACCACAAGAACTGAGTGTATATGACAGATGGACTTTGTGACCAGATCGTGATACTGGTTATGTTCGTGACACTTATGTTCATTCATTACTTTTTCTTTTTGTACAGTTGACTTCAGACACACCCAATCTTATCAATGCTTATAATTAAAAAAACTTTTTATCCAATTTTAATTTCAACTATGAATGTTTTTATTTTAAGAGATTTACTGGTACATTACGGTCTTTCAATTTTTTTTCTTAAATAAGAACCAATATTCTTATTTTTATGTTATATTGAATGCCAAACAATGTAAAAAATGCATGCATTTTTATTTTTAATACACCGTAAAACAAGATTTGTAAATATTTGTTTATTACAACCGTGTGCAGTAATTAATCACATAAATAAGACAAAAATGCTTGAATTGCCATAAACATTCTATTCTAGAAGTAACTTTCTAAGGTTAACTTTTTAACCTTTTAATTATAAATTTTAATTAAAAAATGAAAAGCAGTCAATAATTGAATGAATGCAACTTACACAGACCTTCACCACACAAAACTACTGTAAACACAGTTTAAAAGTTTCACATTTAAAATACAAGCAGTTCTTTTAGTTTCTTTAATAAATTAAATAAGAATGTGTTATTATACTTCATATATA
The DNA here is from genome assembly GCA_007224835.1 of Danionella cerebrum. NCBI lineage: Eukaryota > Metazoa > Chordata > Actinopteri > Cypriniformes > Danionidae > Danionella > Danionella cerebrum. The sequence goes on along the minus strand of SRMA01025466.1, from coordinate 52,667 downwards.
CAATAGTAAAAAAGAACCCAAGGAATTAATAGAAGTTTAAAGTGGTATTATTCAAAGGTTGATAACTCAGTCTGATGACACTTACCCGTGTTTGACCGAAACACGGTTGTTCACGCAAATCACCCTTGAAGGTGGCGACCGCATCTTAAAGAGATTTGGTCGTTCTTTGGCGATTCTGAGCAGTTGCGCACACAGTGTGTCAACACAAACCTCCAGCAAAGAAAAATCTACTAATTATCCCAGATAATAAAAAAATGACATTTAAGAGACAGTTTCCTCACTCTGTGGACATTACTGCTAGATCTGATCAACAGCCACTGCTACAAAGGCTTGTACGAGTGTGTTAATCTGATTTAGAGCTTGTAACGGTGACCCGGTGTGTAGAACATACATATGTTTAATGGGCTTAATCCCCACGTGCATTATGTGTTGTCCAACTGACACGAAAACACAAAACACCCAGTTTAGCCTAGCCTTAAACCCATTCTTTATTGGTCAAAACAATCCATTCATCCCAAATAAAGAAAAATAACTCATTCAGATAACATTTTGTTTTAAATAAAAGTGTTATATTCCTCCGCAACTATTCAGGATCGTTGAAAAGAAGTTCAAGATATGACAAAATCAACCAAAATGAAGCTAGACCACAACAATCACACAACATTATCCAAAAGCCGGAAAGCAGTGAATTTTTAAATCAATGTTGTGAACTTATAAACCATTTCCCCCTCAAAGCCACTTTAATGAGGGGTGAAAATGGTCATTTCTGATGTCACAGATAAGCACCGGAAGTTGGTGAGTATGGTCAAACTAGTGAGTCCTCCATAATTCAGAGAATTAAAGAAATTTGGAATTTCTCTAAATGCTAAGAACTGACATCAGATGCAGGGAGGCTACAAAACGGTTTTCACTAACTCAAAGTTAAGAGGCGTCTTGAGTCAGCACAACCCTAACTTAACACGAATGCTAAAATCAGGAAAAAAAATTTTAACCAGGAGATTTTTCTAAGAAAGAACACAAGAGAGGTAAAGACAGACAATCTCTGGGCCACAGGAAGCCAGAAAGAGCAAGCTGCACACTTCCTGATGGGGGGCAACAGGAAAATAAAACCTGACAGCGATTGCAAAGGAAACAAGAAGCACTTTGCTCAGCTGAGAACTTGCTAGGGCTCATGGGAAAATCAGAAACTCTACTCAGCACATTCTTACATTCACGTAAAAAAAAACAGACAGATCTTCTGGATTTTACTGCCTTGATTTATATACAATAATTGAGAGTTTTTCACCGGCGTTGTAAAAAAGACTGCTGTTTGGCCAAAGCTGCCTTTAACTCGCAAGCTTTTTCTTTTCGTAGAGCGCTGCCGGGTGCGTAGTTAGCATCGTAGCTTTTGTGACAAGTGCTGAAGTGTCTCTCACAATAATTGTGTAGCACTACAATAGATTTTGTGGCATGCATCCAATAACCTCTTCACACCCATCCAAAGTTTCACACTACAACGTGCTTCGATCGAAAACTGATGGACCATCACACATGAACGGACTGAACGAGTGGTGACCATGAAAATGAGTTTCAGAGAGCCATTTCGGATTCGTTTTTCACAATGAGAATGACCAATAAAAGCTAGCTCTTTGCTGTCATGAGCAGGACGTAAAAGTGCCACTTAGTGCCCACATTTTCACAGCGCCTTTGTACAGGAAACAGGAAAGAAATAGTTCCACAAATTCTCTCTTTTCTCCACATTTTTTTCTGTCGTTATCGTCTTCCTACCCGTTTCCCTGTTTGGCACGGTGAGAATCTGCTGTACCGCAAATGCCATCTTTATGCAAGGAGGGTTATTGCATCAATAGTTCCTCAACACAGAGGACGAATAACCTGCTAGAAAGCCATCCAAAGATTCGTGCAAATCTCAATTTGGATTGTTGTGTAGAGGACTTAACGGTCTGACTACTAAGTTGGGGTGATAAGAAGTCCCATACCTACCATTAAAGAACTGCTTTCTGTATCTTTACATCTGATTCCAATCATGTTTCACCAACAAAGCTGTTGATTATTATGCAGGAATACAGTATAAGCCTTAAAAATATGAATGTTTCCTTTTCAACTGGTATTGTACCTCAAAGGGTTGTATTTAAATTTAAACGCCACTGGTCTGATCAGAGTCAATGGTGTATGCTAAGCTATGCTAACAGTGCCACTGTTGGTCTAAGCCAATATATAGTTATTTATCTTTTGCTTCGGATAAAAATATTTGCATGTCCTCCAAGAACATTTGAGCTACAGCTACCAAACTTTGCCAGGATAACTGTTGTGATCACTTGCTATATCTTTCCGGGCTGGTTTCATCCAAGGAACTCTGGGAAATCGCAGAGAATTCTGCAAAATTCTACTTAACATGGGGTCAAACTTTGTAAACTCAAACTGAGAAGCTCATAGAAACTTCAAACCACACTTGTGGAGGTTACCAGTCTGTGCATATACAGAACCACTGTACAAAAGTATTTGAAGCCCATGCTCTAGAAAGGGTTAAATATTTACCATTTACTTATATTTTAAAGTTAATTTAAAATGGCAACAAAGAAAAATCTCCAGGATGAAACATTGTAAATTAATGGGGGTTTGTTTATGCCATATATATTAACAACTTTTTTATACCCTCATTTATAGCTCCCTATCTCAGCTTTAGTAAATTATAAAGACATGGGAGTTGGTTTATAGAAATTATAGTGACTGGGAATATTATAATGTCAATGACCTTAATGTCAGCAACCAGACCATAGTAGCCAATTTGGCAAATCTCGGTTGGATCATCTTAGTTAAGAAAGGTCATATATAGAAACATGGCGGTTGGTTAATACCACTCATACCAGCATGGGGAACTTCGTATGTAGTCACTGACTCCTCCATAGCAACCAATAAGTCTACCTTGGCAAACAATCCATTTTTGCTTATAAAAATACATAGAAGCGGCACTTTCACAGGCCAACCTTAATGTTTGTGTACAAACTTTAGGCATCTAGTTGAGGTCTCTTCTACATTTTATCTACCTTTTATCATGAGCAGGAGAGCAAGTTTACATTCTGAAAAAACATGCCAGAGTGACTGGATATCACTCAAGCCCCACAACTACATTACCCAATGCTCTCACAGTCATGTAGTCCATTTACTCTTCACCCTCACTGTCTAATACGAATGAACGGATAAGGTGAAATGTACTTTTTCAGATTTGCTTCCTTTTCAACCTTTTTTGCTTAAAATACAAATTTCAGATGTTTTAAAAATAGATCAAATTTCAACAAGTAAAACTGTAAGTTTATAAACCATGTATTTGTGAAAAGTCCCATTGTGAATTAATGGCATAATATCGAAAATCGAAACAAATAGCAGGTGGTTCATTCCTAATCTAATCGATGGCCTGATAATCGAAAACCTCTACTCTGCAACTCTAACTGCAAGAGAACACTACGTCCAGTCTCAAGACACTGTATCAGGACATTTTTGTGAGATTAATGCCGATACATTCAAGGACGTTGATGCGTCACGCTGAACATATCAACAGTCTGTGCTGAAGCACTGCTGAGCAATACTTTTTAGTATTGTTTACATTCCACTCATTTATTTTTTTAGCTTTAATATTGATTATATAACATAATCTTACCATTTATTGAATTTCCAAAGTGTTCGTTTTTGTAATTTCAACATTACATTTTAACGTTGTGTAGGAATTTTCAGCTGTGGTTAATTTTAAATGTGGAATTATTTTGTATCAGGAGATATTTTGAAAGATAACAAACTTTTCAATCCCTATGACATCATTGAAATCATGATTGAAATCAGTGTTAATTATGACATTGTTACATTTTTCCAATTCACAATATAGTTTGTGACTTTGCTTGATTAATTCACTCAAGTGTGTGTGATATTCACCTGTTGCGCTCATCTCCGTCAGTGAGGGTGTTTTCGATCCCGCTATCCGTCTCCACATCGTCATGTAACTCTGGATGAACCAGAGCCGTTGTGTCCTCGTCTGTGAAGGTTTCACACTCGCTGTAGGCACTTTCAGAACCCAGATAAGCACTGTCTGAGACCTCCGCCTGCTGTACAATCAAATACACTCATTAAAAGATCTTGAAGTTGCGCCTTCAAAATTAAATTGTAAAGCTGCACATGGATGTCAATGGCAAAGGCTTTCTAAAATGCAGATTAAATAACAAAAATCACCAGGATAAGGAATGAATGAGTCTGATACATTTAATGGTGACCCAAAGTCAACCCAAATTCAGATTTTTTTTAACCATTGCTATAATATTTTGGTAAGTCAACCCAAATTCAGATTTTTTTTAACCATTGCTATAATATTTTGGTCAATGCTAATAGTTTTGATGCTTTCCAAACAGGAAAATTCATCAACACATCAATCAGTCATTAACTGCTCTCAAACAAACCAATAGACCATAAAAAAGCAGTATTAAACCATCAGTTAGTCAATAATTTGCCAACTAAAGCCTCACAATTTAACCAAAGGACCGTCAAAAACCAACTCAACCCATGAGACAGTGATTAATTGCCAAAAAAAACGACTTTAACAACATGGCCATCAATAAACAAAATCAAACCAGTTGTTAAACAATTTTACAACATTAAATGTTGACCCTTAAAAACCCAAAGACCATCAAAAACACAATTAAACCCCCAGCCTGTCAATAATTAGCTAAATTAAACCTACAATAGGTCGGTCATTAATTTCAAATGAACTGCTCACAGCCCAGAAAATATGTAAATAAAAAAAGGACAATCATAAAAATAAAATTCATACAGTAAACTATTTCCAACTTGCAGCTCACATAGAATGACAAAACGACAAACCAAAAGACCAAAAAAAACAGTATTTCAGTCAGTCAATATTTGCCAAATAACCAAACGACTGTCAAAAACCAAACCATCATCAGCCTTTCTAAAAATACTACTTTTTAACTCAATGACCATACGAAACAAAACCCTGAAGAATTGAATGAAATCTAACAATTTCAAACAAAGCCACCAAAACCCTAAAGAAAAGTTCTACGAAAAACAAAGCAAAAACAACTATCAGTGCACCAAGCTTTCAATCAAAAAAGAAGACCAAATCACTGAATAGCTTCATGTACCTGTGTGAGGCCACAAGGAGCACCGAAAACAGGAGAGGCCATTCCCAGAACCATTCTTCCCACTCCAGCTTCGCCACACAGTAAAACAGGTTCACCAACCAGCTACAAAACCAACAACTTCTTCCTGTCTCTCTAACAAACCCCAAACAACACAGAGGGAAAGATGTAACTGTTCCTAGGCTTCAGTGAAAAATGAGGAGCAAAGTCTGAAGGGCAGTAGGAGCTGGTGTGGGCGGAGTCTGCTTACCTTAACCACACCCCTTTATTAAACAGAGACAAAACAGAAGTTTCAAAACTGAGCTATGACTGTTTTTAAGTCACCATCGATTTGGAAAATCTTCTGAACATGTTTTTTTAGAAGATAGAAGGAATGGCAACTGGCAGGAGAGAAAGAGACTGCACATGGATGGTGTCTCACTCGGCTCTGTTTTCATGTAGCCAAACATTAACAATTCACGCAACACGTGTGCCACATAACTATGGCACTCATACGTTCTGATGAATGTCAGGTGTTTTTGTGCTATAAACATGCATTACGAGTCATGTTGTTCAACAAGAGGGTGTTTGCTCCACCTCGGCCGGTGTGTTTTGACAGCAAACATGGAAACAGCTCAGCCATTCATGACCCACAGGAAAACACACAGGTGTGCGTGTGCAAGCGTGAGTGTGTTTCATTACAAGTGACAGGACGGGAGAAGTGAGGAAAAGGAAAATGCAGACGAAGCATAAAAACAAGATCTTTATATTTGTACAAAATGGAGAACTCTTAAAAGAGTTAAAGCTGCACGCAGCGATCAAAGGGCTCAAGCACCTCAGGCACAATCACCCCTTGGGCAGTTTGTTGCACAATCACCAATCCTAATTTACTATTCAAGTGAGAGCTGATAAACTTTCAGGCGCTAATTATTTACATAATTAAAACCAGAATATAAAATGTTATTACCACCATTTGCATCATGAATGATAATTAATGTTGTTCTGTAATTGTTTTGAACTATTTTTTTTCTCATATGTCAAAAATTGGTGAAAATTCCACCTTATCAATGTTCAAAGCTAAATTTCCTAGTGGCCATCTAGTGACACTACAACTGACAAAGCAGGTTAAATGGATTTATTCAGGCATGGTATCGTAACACAAATGGCAAGTTCCACCCCCATCAGAGAATGTAGTTATTAACTTCCTGCTTCATGGCGAAATACTAAAATTTAAAAACACTTCACAATTGCCTTTAGATGAGACTGCCAGAGTTTGATGGTGATCACATGCAATCTCTACGAAGAGTTTAAACACAAGGCCTGGAATTGTTCTAAATTTTACAAGGAAATTCATAAACGACTTCTAGTCAGTTATGGAAACTCGCTCCTGTTTTGTAGGCCTTCACATTACTTTTAGGTTGACATTTTTAGACGTTTTTGCAAAATACAGTGAACCCTTGTTTATTCAGACTTTTAAAACCCTCCTTTTTATATAGTACAGTTAACAAACCACCCTTTACAGTAATGTACAGATATCTAGAATATGTACATACAGTACACAGGCACAAATGATAAGCAATAAAACAGTAAGTGAACATAAAAAAATTTAAAGATTGTTATGGTGCGTACTGTACAATATTTTACTCACCACGATAGAAATTTCTGGAAAATCCGCTATATATTTTCTCTTATCATATACATACGTAATGGAAAACATCAGTGTGATAGTCAAACTGCGAAGTAGCGAGGGTTCACTGTACTTGATTTCTAGTCGACTTTAGAAACACAATTTATATTACTTATAGTGTTCTACACACCTTCGATGCTCAAGCCCTAATAAAAATCCTGGGGGTAATCTGACCACACTTAAAAATCATTTACATTACAGTCTATATACTAGATATTTCATCTAAGAACACAACTAAGAGAACATTTGTAAATAAAACATAGTTTTTTATTTCTATTTGTAACAATGTTTCTAGGTATGTTTAAATTACATTCTAAAGTAACAAAAAAAGACTTATTAGGAATAGCAGACACCAATTTCAGTTGATTAGGTTCTTTAGGGTATTTAAGAAATCTGTAACAGAAAATTCCTGAATCTAAATCGGCCACAAAACTGCCAGTAACAGCCCCCTGATTCAGTAAAAGCTAAGGGAAAAGAGGCTGTCTTGAAAAGATAAATAGGGTAATTGCTACGGTTTTCTCTGTATGTTCCACTAAGACGACATGTGCTCAATGGAAAGGAATAGCTAAATTAAACCATCAGATGGCGCTCTACAAGAGCAAGTAAACGTTCTCATGCTCAGAGCTTAACCTCTTCCAATCTATTATGGAATGTGTGGAATGTGCTGCTCTGGATTCCTTCATGTTCCAAAACCGTGGCTCCGAAGATTCTGATTTATTACTTCTGTCTGGCCTGGGGCAAATGAAAGGACACAATAACTGCAGGATTGGTGTTTAATACCTCATCATACTCCTCAGGAGGTCCACTGGACTCCATTGGGATGAGATGAGTCTTGTAGAGCTCGGGATCACAGCCTGGAGATAAAACATGAAAAAAATGAATAGAAATTACCATGACGTCACAAAAACCCAAAACTTATGACTATAACAAACAGTCTTGCCTAGAGGTTTTGGACATGGCATGTTTATTAGACTCACATCTGTTTATTACAATATAAACTCACAGAGACGTCTGGACGTCTGTTTGTTTCAAGAAGATAGGTAATACATATAAAGAAAACAAATTGTTTAACAAAAAGCACTTTTTATTGGATTGAATTTTTCCCACAACATTGACCAGGAATAATTTTGTTAGTCTGTGTTTTTTAAACCATCTATTGCCAGTAATTACATACGTAGATATTTCGCAACCCAACAATCATAGATACACTGTATGCATCATCTTTTTCTTGACTGTATTTTGTATTAAAGGAAACATTGAACATTTTTGAAACGGTGTTGTTGAGGATTTGGCCACAACTTTTGCTCTGTTTCATTAAATTGGATGTTTTTGGTGACAAATCTCATTTTACACAAATTTTAAGAAAATGCTTACAAAAAAACACCTTACAAATGCACACTGGCAAACGTACTACCCTTTGGTGTACATGTCTGTTAACTTGCCAATTTTTCCTATTTAAACCTTGAATTTTAAGGTTATACATTATATACTAAAAACCAACAGAAAATGAAATTTAAAAATTTTAGATACAGTTTCAGGAAACGCAAAATCGAAGAGGAGATTTGGGGGTAACAGAACAAGTTTAATGTTCAGAGCTGCAGTCATCCAAAATCTTTCAACACAGCACACTAAAACATTCTTTCTTTGTATCTTAAACACTGGAAACCTTTGGGGGCTGCCCACAAAAGGAGTGATCAGTTGAAAGCATGATCAGTTAACAAAAGACTATAAATCAATTAGCACCTACCTGAGTCCACCAGCCCCCACCAAGGACAAGATGGTCTTTAGCACACCCTACAAATCTGAAGGAGCTTGAGAGATCTGCTCTGCTAGAATGGCTTTTTTTCAAGCAAAATGGATTCAGTATTGATTGTTTACTGGGATAATTCTATTGACCTATTTCCATTTGTATCACAAACACTACATTCTTCTTGAATAAACTATTATGCTTAATGAATGTCACCTTTCATAGTTTTTTGCTAAACACCATTTGCGAAAAAAGGAGCAATTTCACACGAGGATTAATCCTTTTTTTCTACACCAGCTACGCTAAAGATGCCACAGCAAGAAAAACTGTAAAACTGAACACATCAGCTCTTACAAGGAGAGTTAGAGAATAAGCCCATTTTCAAGCAACACTGATGTTACATCAGGGTATATGCAGGAGTCTTAAGATTAAATTAATACACTTAAGACTTTTTAATTCCCTTTACAACATTTTCAAGACCTTAACCTTTTATAATCTAAAATCTGCTACACATTTTAATTAATTAGGTAGGCTTTACTATTGTAAGCAATAAAACCAAGAAGAACAAGGAATGTAAAAAGGCTGCAAAATACCAAAGTTAAGAACAAACTGATTACGGCAGACCGTAAGCTCTGTGATTGGCTGGTTTGAAAGCAGAATGTTTCTGCAGTGATGTCATACATATTCAAGCGTCTCTGACATGAGCAAAACAACCACCACCACACCCCAAATCACTGGGCAACTTATTGAAAAGATGCAGATAAATAACCATAAGTTGTAAAGGTTAGAAAGTGGCACTATTGTGTTGACTTGCAGTAGGGAATTTGGCTAGAAGACAACTGTTCTATATTTGATGTTCAATGCTATGATGGCATTTATGTCCTCTGTTATTTACGTCAAGCCACTGCATCAACGCAGCTATTTCTAATCTGGAGTGTGCAAACTTGCATTCTTTTTCATGCAGCCAGATTAAAAAAAATTGTCTGAAGATGAATCTTTTGCACCAAATGGTCAGCACCTCCAGTCTGTGAGAAAGTAGTACTATGAAAGGTCACATGTACTCACCACAAGCCAAGGGCTGCAGGAATTTGAATTTATCCTTGCAAGCAAGTAAATCTGTATATTTACTTAAATTGCTTATATTTTTATGAACTTATTTTGGTGGTGAACGATGTAATACTTTTAAAGGCCTACATTCTCTCAGAATTGATTCATCAACTCTAAACACCTTTTAAGACTCCGCCGACACCCTGTATATAGATGCTCCATTTGCTCTTCAATTATTGATGAGAGAAACCCGCGTCATGGAACACAGGGTGCTCAGAAGGCCATTAGAAACATGAGCTCATCGGTTTCCTGAAGTGTTACGAGAAGAAAACCCATTTCACCATCATTATCTGCTTAGATTTACTATTCGATTTAATAGAAAGCATGACTTCAAAATGTACTCCATATATCGAGATGCGACACAAAGATACATTTTTTTTATTAATATGTTTGACATCACCTTTTAACGTGTGTGTAAAAATGTGCCCAAAGCATTGGGAGAGCAGTGCTTCAATGATGATGATTATAGTTTTAGGTGGGTGTTCATGAGATAAGGGAATTCATATTTCCTATACAAACTTTGTGGAAAAGAACTAAATCTTGGAGGGGGTGGAGCCAGGGGTGGATGGGTGGTGCTTTTAAGTTGCCGATTGAGTATTTAATCAGATTGCACTTAATCCCAGTAAAATATTTCTATTTAACCTTTCTTGGAGGGTCTTTCTTGCCAGTAAAGAGGTGGGGCAATAAGAGGGGCGTTATTTAATGGTAGGGGCTACACTAAAGAGGTCTTGGTGGCAGTTTTTATTTTATTTAATGACATAAGACTTGTTTTAAAATTCCCAGTTCAGCTGTGTGACTCAGAGTGAGAAATGCACAGAAGCTGTGACTCATCTGTTGTTCTTCACAGTAAATAACTGAAGCTCTCTCCATCATTAGCAAATAATGTAAGATTATCCACAGGAAACAAGATGCTTGTTATTCAGAGTTCACAGTAGAAAAAAAACTGAGAAAAAAGCAAACTAGTTTTAAAAACAAAAAGTGATCAAAGTTGTGGCAACTGACTTATTAGTGCTGGAAACTGTAAAGGTAAACAAAATAACTAAAGCTGGAACAGCTTTGGGCACTATTTGTTTACCAAACTTGGAAACTTTATTTTACCCTCAAAAACCAAAATAAATCTACATTTGTACAGTTGTGCTCATACTTTTAGGCAAAATATAAAATAGGAACGATGACAGAAAAACTTTTCCCACTCATAGCTAGTGGTTGGGTGAAGCCATTTATTGTCAGACAAAGACTCTTCACTCATCATGAGTGGGGAAAAAATTGTCATCATTCATATTTTCAAAAAAAAACAAAAAAACTTGTGAGCACTACTGTAGGTGGTCTTGAAATTTTGAGTTTTACTCTCTTATTTCTTTCCATTTCCATTTGTCAAAACTGACTAAGTAATAAAATTATACAAGAAGGGATTTAAATAGATAGCTCTCCAAACTCAACTTTGGTGGTTCGTCAAAATTTAAATTACACTGTTCTCCATCAAGAGAAATATTAATCAATCTGTTAAATACAAAAATACAACTTAGGTCAATGGCTACTGGTTTTCAAAACAAGAATGAAACATGATTTCAACAATAGACTGCATTTTTTGAGTGGCACTTCGTTTTGAAACTTCCAATGGTTTATTCTGTAATATAATTAATCACAAACTAACCAGGACAGCACAAAGTCTAAAGGTGCATTCACACCATAAGTGAAAAACAGAATTATTTTCAGTGTAGAATGCAACTTCCAACAAAAGAACCAGGGTGACCATTGTCAATGGTGTGTGGATGACCAGATGAAAGCCACAAAGTTAAGAAAAAAATTACCTTAGAATTTTTCATGGGCAACATCCAATGGGGAGAAGAGAAAAGTCTTTAATAAAAAAAATAATACTTTTGAAGACCTTAATCCATCCTTCGGATTACCTAAAATTAACTGTAAAGTCTTTAGAATATGAATCACTGAAAAAAAATATACTGTATACGAGCTATATAATTGTGAACAGATGGAAAAGAAAAAACAGCTGCAAGCAGCAATTAAAGGGCTCTCGCACCTCTAGCCATCACCTCTCGGTGATCAGATTTTGTAATATGCAGTGTACTTGCAGAAGTGTTCAGACATGTACAGTTGACATAGTTGGTAAATTTGGGACCATTCAGACATTGTATGACTTACTTATAACAACTTCCTGTTTATGTTGAAATGTCGGCCACCGTGTGCTGATAATTTAACAAAGTCAAATTTAACATCCCTTAATATAAGACAAATGGAGTTTGGAGATGGACAGATGAACAGATATGTGTTTGTTGTTTTCTCCTGTTCTGAAGTTTCACCACGGTAAAAACCTATTTTCATTTTTTTATTTATTGCATGATTTATTGTTTATTTGATGAGTATTATCTAATACAAAGCTATCAAGGATCAAAAGTATCTTAGAACATTTTTTTTCAATTTGCAATTAAATTGCAGAGTTGTAAATAGTTTTTTTTTAAATGTTGCAAAAATGTGCAAGTTTTTTTACTTACTTTAAAAATCTCAAAAACTAAGCAATAAATACACTCAGAATAAATTTACCGTAGTAACAAAAGCATATTGTTCAACTTTTTTACATTTACAATCTGAGGGATAGAGCTATGATATGTCTGTGTTTAGAAAAAAATATGTGGAGAATTTTTTTTGTGTGTTTTGACACTTCTTCAGTTAATATTGAACTAACTCCATTATAAATTGTTAATATCTAAGATATAAGGGTTGCATTGATGTAGGGCAAATTAGATTACTGCAAAAAATGGCACCACAGCAGGTAAAAATATATATAATATGCTTTGGCGGACTTGGTTCTATGGCAGGTCATAAAGGGCTAATTTTGCGACTTTTATAAATCCACTGTGTAACGATAATGTTTTATGGCTAACAATGGCGCATTTCATGTAAAACTACCAAATACCTTAGGGATTTCAATAACATTTTGCATATATGCAAAAACATACAAGTTACCAACAAGAAATGATTGTTTTCATAATTTTTAAACCTTGCTAAATTACAAAAATTACTTTGTGTTTGCTATGGCAGCCAATTGTGCATGCTGGGAAATCTGTCTCAAGTACACTTGATCTGAAGCGTGAACTACCAGACATTTAAGACCTGTGAAAAGACATAGAACAGGAAATTTGCCTTTAAAGGCAATACTTTAGACTTTTACATTTGAGACTTTTTAAGACACCTCTGAAACCCCTTTGAACTTTGAATGTGTATTTATGTCGTTACCATTTTTTTTTCGGAGCAATTTGATTGCTCCCCATGGTTTAGATACAAAAGTGTTTGAAATCTTTAAGGAGTAAATATGAATCTCTGTATCCTGAGATGAACTCAAGACACCCAGGGTGTGCACCAAATATGAGCTCAAGAAAATGAATGGAAATAAAATTCTCTGAATGGAACTCCCAGGAATCGTCTGAAAAATTGAGGATTGAGTCATACCTTCATTGCTGATTGTGCTGATGCCTCTGTAGAAATCTTCAAAACTGATCACACCCAGACCACTGGGATCCAAGAAGCGAGTCAGATCCTTCACCTGCAACAACAAACACATTTAGAGCACTTACACAAAATCTGGTTATAGACATCGACTGAAAAAAAAAATCACTTCAGATCTATGGATCACTTCCTCGAATCACATTTAAATAAAATTCTGAAACGAGTTTGTTCAAGGAGCTCAGAACAGAAGCATCTCAAGTGAAGGTGTTAAAAGCAGTGAGTCATGAATCAAGCACATGATCGCCGACATTTAGATTTCACACATCCCAAACACATCTGTCACTTCAAACCTCAGGTCTATCAATCTGTTTAAACATTAAAGGTTCCGAGTCTTTGAAAGCTGTCTGGTTCAAATAAAACCTTAATGCAACATTGAAGTTTTAACCTCTTAAGCCCCGAGGCCTATTTTCTGAAAATCCTATACTTTTACTTTTTAAGGCATTTCTCAGCTTTTACAAGGTCTAAACTGCAAATCTTGGTATGAAAAATGAAGATAGGTTCTTGGGGAGTGGTGTCGATGAGTTAATTTGACAGTCAAGAACACTGGGTAAGAGTAATTGATGTTGGAATGGCCAAAAAATGAACTCCGCCTAAAAAAAACTACATGTTTCCTCTAATATCTCCTTATTTTACTTGTAACGAAGCAAATAAACACAATCAATTGTAACCACTACATGTGAAGGACTTCTGTAGCAAGTTTGGTGTCCATACTACAAGAAATGTTGGCACAGTTTGGCACAATAATTGAAATATGGAAAAAATCTTGTCCAAAGCTTCCGCTACGTTCATGGTCTTCTTTTCTTGCTTACGGGACATGATTTCAGCAAAAAAACTCCTAAAGAAACGCTGTAAAGGGGGGGTGGAAGCCCATTTACGCCATCTGCGTGCGCTTTTGCGTAACGTTTCATTCACAGTGCTTCCAACGTTCGAGCTTCCGCGTGTCCCTACCGCCCGACCATCTGTCCAATCCGGGAGCTCTATACATCGTTGAAAAGCTTTGAATCTGAAGAAGCCAATTATATCAACCATTTTGAGACTGACATGATCCCCGACGAATCACAGGACGCGGAGTGTGGAGAGACCTGCTCTTACACACAGGGAGTGTCTCCATATTTTGCCTTGTTATGCGAGGCCAGAGCTACAGAAAAGAGTCAAAATGGAGTTTCCGCGAAGCTATCGACCGGACATAACAACAAACGGACTTTTATCGCTATGGAAATAACTTTTTGTTGAAAAAACGGCAAAGGTAAGACAAGATTTACATGCCTGCTTGGTTTTTGCTGGCGTTTTTTCGTGGAACTTTCGCTCCCTGCTCTGAAATACTTCATGCAATGTAAATGAGTTGCATATCACTGGATTCAGCTGGTTGTTAGCTTTCATTTGATGCCATGGTTTTAGTGTTTCCGTTTATATTGTGGATACATATCGCACATAAACAAAAACTTGGTCATGAATTATACTCCGGATATGTTGTTGTTTATTTGCATGGCGTTCGAGCTGTGGTTAACGGATATGAAATTGAATTAGATACGTTTTTAGAGGAGTTTCCGCTGAACACAACAGTATTTAATATGTGTGGGTTATTCTCAGGGTTAGTGAGCTATGAGCGAAAATGTAACGCACAAGGGGGCAAGTCCCCGGGACCAGGGACTCTCGGGCTTAAGAGGTTAAAGCATTTTCATATATTTTAAAGTATTTACAATGAAATGTAATTCTGCATATTATTTTGTGCTGTTGATGAGATTGTCCAAAGATGTCCACGTCAACCGAAGGTCATCTTGAAAATACCACTTTAAAACAGGACGAGGTGTCAAGGCCTTTTTACACCTTAAACTTGGTTTCATATACTTTCCCAGTGTTTAACATGTAAATGTCAGGAATTTCTGGCCAAGTTTCAAGGAAAGATGATTATCTGGATCATACTCAAGTACAAAGCGCTTTTCAAACGCAGCCACATTAACACTTGATTACTGCATAATAGTTTACTGTTAACACTGAGTCTCAATGAAGGAGGAGTGGCCCAGTGACTTTCATGCATACCCTTTATTAACTACTGACAAATCCAATAATGCTATTAACCTTTCTCCATAGCATTTACAATAGCTTATATTTCACACATTTTTAGATATATAAATGAGTGCTGTAAAAAATTTGTGCATTAAAGCATCCAATTTTTTTTTTACTTTTTTTTTTTCATGTGTTTAAGTGCAAAGAACTATGGATAAGACCAAGGATGACTTTCCTCACAGTCCTCACTAGTGCTTCAAGATATGAAAAAAATGCCAAGATACGAAAACACCAACAGTTCTGCTCTATTATCAGTTTGTTAAGTCTGATGTCACGCTTCGCTTCCGGGTCCTGGCGCTCCATTCTCCCATTGCAGACAGTGCTAAAGGTGACTGATACGCTTTAAAACACTTCAAATTAGTTTAAAATCAAGGGAAACATTATGTATAGATTACCAATAATGTATTATAATAAATGTTAGTCAATGTGTCGTAAAAAAAAAAAAAAAGTGCTGTTCTGTAGCTCAAGTTAGAGAAACCCTGTGACGCCTTCTCAGAAGCTATCTCTCAAGTACGCTCGGTACTGTCTATGCTTGGGCTTGAAACCGTGTTAGGGTTAGTATTCGTGAAATATCTCGAGAAAACACACATAGTGCCGTAAGTTTTCTGCCATCCGTTCCACCTCCTCCGACACGTCACTTCACTCTCAAGGTAAGGTTTCACATTTGTGTACGTATTACGTATTTTCCTTTTTTTATTGTTATTTATTGCATTAACAATATGTAGATTCAAGGTTTGAAAAAACATTTTAATTTTTCTCTGGTTTTCCATTTTTTTTAAACAACTTACATTACAACCATTGCACAGATTAGGCGTTTTACATGTAAAACGATATGAAAGCCACCCTGTAAGGGATTAATTTCGTATCTCGGGGTACCATTGTGTTTACTTCTGCCTTGGTCATTTGATTAGAGTCTGTCACATGATTGCTTATTCTATGTTTCCCCCAGACAATGCAAGCCTTCCGTGTAACTACAGTGAGTTTAAGCCTGAGGTGAAATAACTGTGATTGGGGCATCTTTATCAGGTAACAAAGAACAGCTCAAGGTGAGTAATCAAAGCAGTTTCAATGTCTTTTTAGTGACTTAAAACTGATATAAAGAAAGTGAAAAGGGAAGGGTTTTGCTGTTACCCAATCCAATCTACCTGTTCCTTCCAGGAAGACAAAACTTCGGGGAAAAATTATTTGCATCTAGTGTCACACATTTCCACCTAAACCATGTCCTACAGGTAAAAGACATTCAAACAGAGTTGTAGAGACTGACATTTGTCGTCAAAGAAGAACTCGTGTTTTTCTCTCTAGTGTATTCAGGTAATTTAGAGTATTTTCAACAAAATTACAACATTTTAAACCACTTTTTGTTAATCATTAGCAATAGAAGTAAACCAGTGATCCCTACATGAATCTATAGTTGCATCATGAGACAAAAACCTGTACAAATCTGAACCCAATTATGGTCATGTGGATAAAGCAATGACCCCTTGAGGCTGGGACGTACAAGCTGTACAGTTTGCAATTTCATCCCTGAAACTATAAACCATCCAATAAAGAATGGCCAAACTTGCTAAGGGCTATGCTTTTTACAAAACAGGTGGTTAAAGTTTAACCCTGCACAATGCTGTCACACGCTCAAAGCGACAATGGCACGGCAATAACGACACATACGAAATTGCATATCTATAGTCAAGGTGTATTTGCAAAAATCATCAGAAAACAGTGACTGAACACAAATGAAAGCTTTGATGTCCAGGCCCACCCCTCTATCGTTCATCTGCTCATTTAACATTTAGCTCATCAGATCAGCAGTTTTACAGGGGGTACAAAAGAGACAGACTTCCGCCATCAAATCCATGCTCTCCTAAACACACAATGGAGTGTGTTGGGGGAGTGAGGGGCTCAAGAGCTAAAAACGTCTAATTTATGTACTTTTATGTACCATTTATGTTCCACATTACATACAGTTGGTCTGATCACAATGCATTTCGTTGTTTTAGTACAAAAAAAACAAAACATAGGAAGTACATTTAAAGAGATAAGTTGAAGAGATAATAAGCATGAAAATGTGCATATATAATCTATTTGTACTTTTTTGATGCTTAAGAGCTATAAAGCCCTTTATGAGAGACGGGGATACAGATACAGGACAAGAGCTCTATTCTGAGTCTTTGAATAATAAAAGAGTAGTTCTTGGGTGTCACCTAGATCAAGTTTCATTTGAAGCATTGAGACACGATGGAAGACACACACTGTCCTCTAAAAAGCATAGATACAACATTAAACCCTCCCGCCCATCAGGCCAAAAACACCCGTGATTAAACAAATATTGAAAAAGAAACTAACCTGTTCAGCTCCATATGCTTTGGCAAACTCGATAAACTCCTCAACGTGAACAAATCCATCTCCATCCTGATCCAAAGCTTGGAAAACTGCTCTCAGAGCAGACTGCTCCTCTCCTCGATAGGCTGTTGCTGAGATTATAGGCACACTAAGCAAATCCACAGGGACTCTCTGGTCATTGATCGATTTGGTCGGCAGAGCATCTGAGGCCTTGCACAGATCCAGAGTCATTTCTGCATGTTTGGAAAGGTTAGGATGATCAGGATTATTCTCCATTAAAGTATGGTAGGCCTCTCCATCCACGCTGGCTCCAAGGGGAAAGGCATTTCCAAAATTTGGGGCGAATGAGCTCACTTGTTGCTCTTGTGCCAGGTCTATCCGCAATGGTGTCAGCTGATTGAAATCCTCCTGATGTGAAAGCTGAGCAGGAAACCCCACCTCTACCTCTCCTGTAGCATCACCCAATTGGCTGATAGTTTCTGAAAGGTCCAGAACCACAAGTCCACCCGTCACGGTCAGCTGATCTTGTGAAGAGGTAAAGGGAGTGGACTGTAAAGAATCAGGATTACTTGAACAATGAGGAACAACTTGACTCTGAGATGCTGTGATGCAATCTAATCCCTCCCCTCCCTGTAAAATCACACTGTTAGGTTCTTCTTTGACATCCAGAAGTAATGGATCTCTTTTATGTGCATCTATTGCAATTGCATTTAATGTTTTAATTAAAGAGTCACTGAGTTGGTGCAAAGGTGCAGAATTGTTTTCTTCCCCAAAAGTTCCGGTCATTGCTGTTGGTTCTTGATTGCTTTCAGGAGTCACACAATTTTCCAAAGAATCTGAATTTTTCAGATACGTTGCTTTTTGAATATTATCCAAATCTGAGAAAATTGTGAATTCTTCAAAACTAGAGCATGCAGCGTTCATATTCGACTTAAGACGTTCGCCATCTATCAGCACATTCGTAAAGTTATCTTGAAAATTAAGAAGTCGCTCATCCAGTTTAAGATTTGCATCACAGTTATCCTGTAGTGCTTGCTGATTTGCATCGGCCACAAGCAGATTTGGGATTAAAGATGCTATGGGTTCCCAGGCAACACCGTCTTCTATGATCTCTACAAAGTCTTCAGAAATAAGTTCTGAGACATGAGGCATCTTTGATAGGAATTCGGTGTCAGATGAGTTTGTTGGATTCTTGTAGTCCTCAGGTAGGATTTCATCCACCGGTGAGAGTTCTATTAAGGCTTCATGTTCAGGTGTGCTGACATGTAAGATCGATGTTGACTTGTCTCCATTTTGGTCAAGCGGCACTTCAATCGGAGGATCTTTTGTTTGTAAATCAATTAAAACAATTGGTGCATGGTCAATGAACATGTCAGAAGAGGGTTTCTGCTCGGCTTCAAACATAGAGTTTAAAGACAACTCATCAAATAAATTGTCTGTTGTTGCTTTAGGGAAAAAATCCAAAATGTCTGTCACTGCCTCCCCTGAGAACTTTTCTCCTGATAAAACGGTCAACTGTCTTTCACAAAGTTCAGCTGGTATGTGAGATGGTTTTATGATTTCTGGTTCAGAGCACAGCTGTGTAGTTTCTAAGTTAGCTTTTGTTGTCTGGTGGCTTTTAGGATCATCATCATCATGGGTCCTGTTACTAGCAGAGAGCTTACTGCTCTCTAGTTTGTCATCCAAACTTTCACCAAGAAATTCAGGCCACATCCTTAAATCAACACTATGTAGATCACTATCGTTGTCATTTGCTGGAACATCTAGATGTGAAAGTGCCATTGGAGAGATTGGTTCCGGTGAGGCTGTGTATGGGACACAGATGTCATCGGATACTAATGAAAGTGACTGACAAATAATTGAAGGCATGAGAATCGGGTTTGAATCTGTGCAAGATACTTCCATCGGAGATACAGGCGGCAAAACTTCGGATTGAAGAGTAAAATTAGTCTCATTTGAAAGCAAGTCCATAGCGTTTTCCTTTGAAAATGTTCCTTCCACATTGGAACAACCAAATCTATGGTCTGTGTTCTCAAGCACAAAGTTTGTTTCCTGAAATGTTCCATCAGTTTGAGAGGAGGTGATATTAATCCCCAAGTCACTGGTGTTACCATCTGGAGTAGCTGAAGAGGCAGCCACGTCCACTGGCTTCAGATCAGATGGCTGTTTGGAATGGTCAAAAAAGTCATTCTGTTCCCGTGTTAGTCTATTTGACATTGAATGACTGGTATATCTAGAATCAAAGCAGGCTAGTTCTCCTTTGCTAGCATCAGGAATTGCAGGAGCACCCTCTTGTTTGAGATGTTGAGAAGATGGAGGCTGGGTCTCCCATTCAGGATATACACAATCCAAGCCATTTTCCCAAGAGTATGTTTGAGAGGCCCAAAATAAGTCTAGATTAATGCCATTATCCTGAAAAATAGCATTTGCAGAATCCGGAACCGAATTGTTATCTTTATCCACAATTAGAAATCCAAGACTGTTTTGATCGGATTCCCACTCAGTTTTCCCTTTCACCTCCCAATCCGAACACCCCTGAGAGCTGGAGAGAACTTGCTCCATAGTCCGGAATATCCAGTCCTTTTGTTAAGATGCCATAAGATATGAATATTCTGAATTCAAAAGCAGTGGCTGATCTCTTCCAGTATGCACACCAAAAGAAAAATCCTTGCTGTGACCCATGCGCAAGCGTTCACATCCCTGTAAATGATAAACTAGTGTTTACTTTTGTGGACGCAGGGATAAGGTTTTACTGTCTCCATGAGGGCTGAGATATATTTTCAGATATGCAAAGTTGTCCATGACAAAACGCTGTTTCCCTGTTCCGCATTCAAAGTCAACTAATCCCTTTAACATAAGACTTCAAAGCACATTGATCCACAATCCAATCAAACACAGCCTTTCAGCGTACAGCTCTTAAAAGCAACTCTGAATTTCTTCAAGAAGATATATAATCTGTACAAGAATATGAAACTACATAAAATATAGATCTATATCATTCAAAATAGCACCCATTTGGGTGGAAATATCCCATAACTTTCAGAACCCTAGTGTTAAACACTTGGTAATCAGTTATTTAATGCTTGACATTTATCTGAAGTAAGCTACTTTTAATGTCAGAGTAAAATTATGTACAAATAGTCATAATGTACAGTTAATCTGATTAAGAGGCAGTGTATTTAGCGGTTTACAAAGATTAAAGCAGATTGCCCAGAAGTCTAAGCGAATAAAGCCAACAAAATCCGTACTGGAAATATTAATCACAGCAGACTATGTTTAAACAGATGTCATTGTGGTAAAACACTGCAAGTAAAAACAAAAAAGTCTGATTGTTTTCCCGCGGTTAGCACATCTGAAATTAACGTTAAACCCAGTGCAGCTGACTAGCAGGGCCACTCAACCTGTTCTTTTTTTTAATTTCCAGTGTATAGGTTCCAGCTCTTTATCAACGTTGATTAAATCCCTCGAATTGGTTTGAAGTTGGCTGTGTTATTCCTCGGTTTGTCTTCCAAACAAAAAAACAACAACAAAAAACAGGCCAAAATCCAGGTCGAGTCTCGCGAGTCATCCACCTGCGCTTGTTATTAGCCTGTTAGCGGGATGGAATTAGCCAAAGACCCCCGATAATCCCGCCAATAAAGCGCGATTGTCGTGTATTTTACCAGCCGCCGGTAATATAACGTTATCGGTTCAATCTTAATTCCGAGATTCGCGACGAGCCAATAAGATTTTACGATATTTTAGCCCACGGATGATGTTTCTGTTTTGCTCGTCTATTTCTCTCTCATCAGCAGCAACACTCAACAACCTCTGCTGTCTCACTCCCGCACACAGGGCCGTCAGAAACACGCATGCGCAAACTGACGCCGCAGTCTACAGCTTTTAACCACAAGACACAGGCATCCAGTGGTTGTGATTTTTTTTACCATGATAGCCTAAAAATTTTTAATTCTATACGAATAATACACATTAAATAATTTATACACGCACTTTATAACGTATTCCCAAATCTTTAGAAGCATATAGTGTGTCTGTTTAGTACTTAAACGCAACCATTCTACACGATCAGTAAATACAACTGCAGGACAATCATAAATTTAGGGCATAACAGCAATTAAGCTAGACTTTAAAAGCTTATGTAAAACATTTGTGATGCCGAGGCGTTATGATCCGTTTACTTTTGTGATTTTCTAGCGCCCCCGTGTGGGCTAATATCGACTAGAAAAGTCCTATAAAAGCATGCATATAATTTAACATGTTTCCAGGTTTACCTTGAAATTATATTTTCTTGACTAGAAATTAAAACAACTGACATCTTAACAAGTTAATCATTAAAAAGTTATTTTTAAAACTAAAATTTCTAAGGGTTTGGTGTTAATGAGCTTTATTTCGATGAACAGTCAAGAAAGGGCTTAATTGAACTAAAAAAAATTAAACACAAATTAAGAAAAGTACAATACAAAATTTCATATAATACATTCAACAATCAGGTAAGCAATTAAAAAAAGAATAATTTGAATGCTTAAAAACAAATTACATTGTTTAAGAAATAAAACACATGAGAGTATAAAAAAATAAAAAAAATAAACACACGTTAATTATTTATTTCTTTACATGAAACATACTTTTCAACATTATTTTTAATTCTGTCAGTAAAAATTATGTCCTCCGAAAGCTATTTATCCTTTCTTTTTTCCGCCGACCAAACACCTGAAAGGAAAAAAAAAGAAAAATGTAGTTTCAATATCTTGCAGCGTGCACCACATTCGTCAGTAATCATAACTAGGGGTTAGTGACAACAAAAAAAAATGTTTACGTTGTTATTTATCATTTACCAACGTTACAGATTTACAAGATTTGACCTCATGTGAAGTCAATGGAAAAATCCCAGCATTCTTAGTATTTCCCAGAATTCTTTAAGTGATACCAGTCTGAAAGGATACAGAAACTTTGAGTCAGACCAGTTTGGATGTCAGTTTGGTGTCTGTAGCTGGAACAGTCTAGGAGGAAATGCATCTAGGGTTTTTTTTGACCACAGCAAAAGGTAAATTACATTATGTCGGCTTTTACAAGCCAAAAAAAAAGTGTTTCTTAGCTTATCACTAATTGTTTGAATGACAGAACTATTTATTTACATCAGCTAAAAACACAGTTGCAGCGAGAGCTTTGAACGTACAACTCCAGTTGCTCACATTCGTGAATTCAGTCCAGAAATCACCCCAATGATTCAAGACACAATTACGGTTTAATTTACAAACTAAAATATTTTTAATTAGAATTATAACATCTAATCGTGTCGTTTCCATTCATGCAACAGCTTTCTACAGCACTCACACACACACACCTGTGTGTGGAGCAGTCTGTTCATAGTTTTGCAGATGGAGATGTGACTATACCCAACAGCTGCTCCACGTCATTGGCTGAGGTTAGCCACGCTCCGCCATCAGCAACCAGTATGGCACCAGTAACATAAGATGCGGCGTGACTGGCCAAGTATAAAACTGCATGTGCAATCTCCGTCTTGTTTCCGGCTCTTTGCAGTGGGATGCTTCTATATGCCCCAGCCGTTTCGGCGATCTGACCACCTGAGCACAAATACCAGGAGAAATGAAAGGTGTGAGCCAAAACAAGAACAATCCATTTTATTTCCCTCACCCAGTCGGCGGTATCCCTCAGTTCCAGAGATAGGTCCTGGAGCAACAGTGTTCACCCTCACACCACTAGGACCCCACTCCACCGCCAAGTGCCTCGTCATGGCATCTATATATATCCAGAGAATAATAAAAGGACTCAATACATTTATATAGCACGTACCACACAGCTGAACTCATAGCAGAACAACACAGGAGAAGAAGGCTTTATGAACACTTTTATATAAATAGAAGTATTTTTAGTATTTAGAATTTTTTGTTGTTCATATTTATGTAACCATGAAAAATGAAAAAGTTGTAGTGCTTGATATTTATTAGCGTTTTCCATTTTACAGTAACCTTTAGAACTCAATGTTAGGGGTCATAATGTGACCCTGAGTCGAGATGATTGGTGGATGGATGGATGGATACAAAGACAGACAATTAGACGCAAACAGAGAGAGAGAGAGGCAGACATATACACAGACAGACCGATAGATATATACAAAGTCAGACAGACAGTCAGACAGATAGAATCACACAGACAGATAGACTAATACCGAGATAGATAGAGAGACAGACAGACAATTAGACACAAATGGACAGAAATATACAGAGGGGCAGAAAGATACAAACAGACAGCCAGTCAGATATATACAAACAGATAGACAGACAATTAGACACAACACAAACTGACAGATATATTCAAACAGCCAGTCAGATATATACAAACAGACATACATAATCAGATAGATAGATAGATAGATAGATAGACAGACAGACAGACAGACAGACAAATAGATAGGTAGGTAGACAGACAGACAGACAGATTTAGACAGACAGACACACAGACAGACAGACAATTAGACACAAACAGAGAGAGAGAGAGAGAGAGAGAGAGGCAGACATATACAAAGTCAGACAGACAGATAGATAGATGGACCGAATCAAACAGATAGAAACACACAGACAGATAGACTAACACCGAGATAGATAGAGAGACAGACAGACAATTAGACACAAACTGACAGATGTATACAAACAGAGAGGCAGAAAGATACAGACAGCCAGTCAGATATATACAAACAGATAGACAGACAATTACACAACACAAACTGACAGATATATACAAACAGCCAGTCAGATATATACAAACAGATAGACATAATCAGATAGATAGATAGGTAGGTAGGTAGACAGACAGACAGACAGACAGATAGATTTGGACAGACAGACACACAGACAGACAATTAGACACAAACAGAGAGAGAGAGAGAGGCAGACATATACAAAGTCAGACAGATAGATAGATGGACCGAATCAAACAGATAGAAACACACAGACAGAAAGACTAATACCGAGATAGATAGAGAGACAGACAGACAATTAGACACAAACTGACAGATATATACAAACAGAGAGGCAGAAAGATACAAACAGACAGCCAGTCAGATATATACAAACAGACAGACAGACAATTAGACACAACACAAACTGACAGATATATACAAACAGCCAGTCAGATATATACAAACAGATAGACATAATCAGATAGATAGATAGGTAGGTAGGTAGACAGACAGACAGACAGACAGATAGATTTGGACAGACAGACACACAGACAGACAATTAGACACAAACAGAGAGAGAGAGAGAGGCAGACATATACAAAGTCAGACAGATAGATAGATGGACCGAATCAAACAGATAGAAACACACAGACAGAAAGACTAATACCGAGATAGATAGAGAGACAGACAGACAATTAGACACAAACTGACAGATATATACAAACAGAGAGGCAGAAAGATACAAACAGACAGCCAGTCAGATATATACAAACAGACAGACAGACAATTAGACACAACACAAACTGACAGATATATACAAACAGAGAGGCAGAAAGATACAAACAGACAGCCAGTCAGATATATACAAACAGACAGACAGACATAATCAGATAAATAGATAGACAGACAGACAGAATCACACAGATAGATAAACAGATAGATTCATTCAGACAGATGGATCCCAGACACACTCGATGGTGCTGAGATCAAAGCTCGGTGGGGGCTATTCCGTCACGTTGAGTACCGGTACTTTCTTTGAGAACATTCCTCCTTATGCTGAAGATGGTTCTCACTGACTTCAGTTGATTGTTTTGAGTCATTGTCCTGCTGCAGAAGGAACTTGGGGACAATCATCACTGAAGGTATTACATGGATGTGTATGCAACTCCATTTGCAGAAAAAAAGCCCTAAATGTTTAAGGAACCTCCACCATGCTTCACTGGGGTCTCAAGACACTCAATATTGTACCACTTTCCAACCGTTGACGAATAAACTACTTTCTGCTACAGAGCACCTGCTGACATTTTTTGGATCCCGGTCTCTATATTTTCATGTACACTTGAGTCACTTGGCTTTGTTTTTGTGTCAGAGAAATAACTTTTGTGGCTGCAACTCTTCCAGGAAGACCACTTTTGGCCAGACTTATTCCAGATATGTGTACCTGAGTCCCATGGTTTAACCAGATATAAGATGATTGCTTTACTGGACATTTTCAGATTTCAAAAAACAATTAACTTGATGTGGCTTCACAAGTTTTCTTATATAACCTCCTGCACAGTTGTTTCTGTTTCAGTTCATGACTGGGTTTCAAACGTGGTGCGACACTGAAGATGTATATAGAATAACTGTCCTGACCACAAATGCTGAATAGAGTGCATGGCAAATCAATCAAAAATGGTCATGCCATGAACCGGAAGTGAACTAGCCGACTGACCATTTGCAGCCTTTGCAGACCCAGCATGCACCTGGAGTGCTTGACCTCTGTAGCCCAGTGTGGCTGAAATGTTCACAATGGAGCCGCCGTGATCCTAAAGAGAGAAAGAAAGCCGTGAATGATGATCAAATAGTTGTTTTATTGAGATTTTTGTCCGGTTTCACCTTGAACCATTTGTCATAGATGACTTTACTGGTGTTGAATGTTCCCATAGTGTCGATCTCCATTACCGTCCTGAAAGCGTTGAAGGATAACGAAGTCACTGGACACAGGAAATTACCTGCTGCATCTAAACAAGGAAGCAAGGTGCAGATATTAAATGACATATTCACATTACTCTATGTTTAAAACACAGACGATAATAGTTTTCTCTGCCAATCTTACTGTTAATAAGAATATCGATGTGTCCCAAGGTCTTCAAGCTCTCCTCCACTGCAGCAGTAATCGTCTCTGGTTTACGGACATCGACAGCGATGGGCAAACACCTCCTGCCTGTAGCGCTGATTAACTTTTTTGCCGCCTGAAACATGTTTAAACAGGTGAATTATTGCCCCCAGTATCACCAAACTGATAGAAAGTCTTAAATAGTACCTCTGTTAGCTTCTCCAGATTTCGGCTGGCAATAACAGTATCACAGCCATGCCTGAAGAAGCAAATAACGTGGAATGAAGCATTTGTTTTCTGCACCTGCACCATTCCAATATTAGTTTGTGGACAGAGGTTTGAGAAGATGGCATTTTACAGGCTTGAGGTCATAGTGCAGACGCTACTCACCAATCAGTTTGTATCGTCTCTTAACATTTGTTTTTTGTAAGATCAGCCAATCAGATTAGAGCATATAAAATTAGAAATGCTTCTGAAGAAAGATAACACTGGTGCCAACACAAATACAGTCTGTTACATTCTCAAGATTGACTTAAAGATCCCTCACCGGCCACTTTATTAGGTACATCTGTCTGGATGATGCAGTTGGATGATGTACCTAATAAAGTGGCAAGTGATGAGTGTAGATTGTTTCCAATTTTGTTGGTATTCTCTCAACTTTGACTGGACGTTCTGATGTCGATTCCATGATATTTCATTGAGGGGGAAAGAAAATATCGAAGCAACCTCAGGCTAGAAAGCCAATTACGGAGTCAATGTGTTGTTTAGAAAGGTAGATACTCGGGTCTGTCTCTCTAGTGCAGTGGGGGCCGCACAGGCACTGCAGGGGGGGGGTAGATCATCAGCAGATGAGAAGAAAAGAACAAAAAAATAAACAGCCAAAAGACGTAGAGCACATGTGTCAAACTCAAGGCCCGCGGACCGGATGTGGCCCGCCATGTAATCTAATGTGGGCCGCGAGAGCTTAAAAGTTTTGAGTGTCTAAAAAAACTACATTTCCCACAATGACTTTGGCTACGGTAACTGCAACGATGTTTCCGCATCCATACTCACGAGTGAAACTGCAGAGCTGCCGTTTCTCACACATTGAACGTAAGACTCACTCATTTGAGTGATCTCTAACGCCACACCTAAGATTTCTCGCGCTAAAATACATTTCAAGATGTGAAATGAGCACAGCTAATAGTTTATCTGTGATCTGTTTCTTGAGCCTGATGATAAAAGATGATGATCGATATGCATCGTCTTCAGTCTGTGAGGGTTTTTTTTTCCGCTAAACATTTACTTGGACAGTTTCACAAACTTGGACAGTTTGATCCTTCATTAATGGAGTTATGTGGGTTTTCATAAGCTGACAAAAATCTAAAGGATTTATATTAGAACAACAAGAATACAAATTTTTCTATGCAACTGAATTGTGACTTGAATAAGTTATAAATAATGAGTTATTTAACATTAAGGAGTAGTTACATTTATCATTTATTTATTATTATTTTACATCTGGGGGGGCAGATTCTTTTAAAGTTTTAAAGGGGGGCTCGACCAAAAAAGTTTGAGAACCACTCCACTAGTGAAACTCATGAAAAAAAGGTAGAACAATAGACCTCGATCTCCAGTTTCTGTTCAGATGGGATATTTCACCCAAGTTTAAGTGGCTTTTTTCTCGTATCTGTGAATGATGTGCAAACGTGACGGAAAAATAACAATATGATCACTGAAGATGACATCATTTTGCATGCCAAAAGTTAACGTATTTTTCGGCTCATAAGACTCACTTTTTCTTTCCCAAAACTGAGGGGGAAAAGTTGGTGCGTCTTATCGACCGAATGCAGAGCGCCACGAAGTCCGGTCACGGCCGTATGAGAGGCGTAAGAGCTCGGGAACTCCGGAGTTAGGCCGAAGCCGCGCATATTTGTATTAACACGAAGGCGCCGCTGATCGCCAACGCCCATCCCGCTATAGCGGTCGTGAACGAAATGAAAACTACATTTCCTAATAATGCCTTTGGCTGCAGCTGTAAAGGGTGTGCTTTCCGTGATCCATACTCAAGGAGCGTAAAATCCATAGAGCACACATATTGAACGCTAGGACTCCTCGTGATTTGGAGGATTCCTCACTGCTACAAACCTGATTTCTCACGCTAAAATACATTTCAAGATGTGAAATGGGCACAGCTAATGGTTTATCTGCGATGTTTTTGAGCCTGACTATAAGATGATGATCGATCTGCATCGTCTTCAGTCTGTGAGGAGGTTTTTTTCACTAAGCATTCACTTGGACAGTTTCACAAACTTGGACAATTTGATCCTTCATTAATGGAGTTATGTGGGTTTTCATAAGCTGACAAAAATCAAAGGTGCACAGATGCACAGCGTACACAGCGCTCTCTCTCTCTCTCTCTCTCTCTCTCTCTCTCGCGTGAGGAAAACAAAACGCTCTCAATGACTGAAACTCTTCTTTAATAAACTCAAATCATCTCCCAATGGTACATCTCACATGCAACCGAATTGTATATATGTTATATATAATGAGTTATTTAACATTAAGGAGTAGTTACATTTATTTTACATTAAAATAATTAATAATTAATTATTAAATAATTATTATTTTACATCTGGGGGTGCCCAGATTCTTTTAAAGGTTTAAAGGGGGGAGCTCGACTAAAAAAGTTTGAGAACCACTGTATTATTACTAATGTGGGGGCAATCTTACTAGCTATTATTAGTAATGTAGTGACAATGTTACTGGCTATTACGGTATTACTAATGTGGGGGCAATGTTGCACTGGAACAGTGATGGTGATAACGAATGGTGGACTTTAGAATGATGAGTGGGGGGCAAAGAAAAACATTACAGCCTTTTTTTTGTTACTTTTACTGTTTACTGTCTGTTCATGTTACATGTTTGGTTGTTAACTTTTACACAGTTGATATAAAATATTTTAAAAAAGTATTTGGTTCAGAATCTTTTTTTTCTAGATCTTCCTCTTTTAAAATTGGGTGCGTCGTATGTGCCGGTGTGTCTTATGAGCCGAAAAATACGGTAATTAAAAAAACACACTCCAGGAATACTGACCTCATCAGAACTTCTGCGATCCGAAATCCAATACCTGACCCCCCACCTGTTATAAAGGCCACCTGATCACTGCAAACATACACAGAAAAGGTTTATGTACCGTAATTTTACATAAAATGCCCACTAATACGACTGAAGAGGAAATTATTAGCCTCCCTGTGAAGTCAAGGGTTAAAGTACAATTTAAACAAAGTTGGTTACATAACCAAGATCAATTACTAAGGACAATGGTAGTTTGTTCTAAAGTCAATAAAAGTATTAATTGACCAAAATATCACAGAAGATGGCTACAGTTGTGTAATACTTAATTATGTGAAATTGACAGAGAAACAGATACATTAATGGTGTTTTATTTAAGCAAATCGGTGCTTACTGGAGCAGATCTGGGCTGTAGATATGAGTGTATGAGTTCATACACTCATCAATGTCAATGTCTTCTGGTGCAGTGTTGACCAGCTGAGCTTTCTTTGCCATTTCTTATTAAGTTGTTACACTAATACACACAAAAAAACATGACCTGAGTACAGTAACGTTTTTTCGCTCGCAGCCAAAGCAATAACCCAAAAAAATAACCGGCCAAAGAAACCCCACAAGATTAGGTTTATGGTTGCCTTACCTGAAGTTTACACAGACCTGTAGCAATTTAAACTGTTGGGGCAACAGTTGTTTATTTCGCACGACTGACTTCTGTACTTTGCGATTTCAATTTGCGCATGACGTAAAATGGACGTGCCCTTGTTCATTATGGGAAATGTAGTTCGGCTCGAAATAAGCTACAGCGTTAAGTTTTTTGTGGACTTTTTTTTTAATTGAACCTCAAATATAAAAAAAAAGATACAATTCAACCACTACAAAAAAAAGAACAAAAACACTCCGGAAACATAACTTTGTTTTTAACTAATTTAATAGAGGACATGAGTCAATATCTGGCAAGAAATGAATAAACCAGGGCATGAATATAGAAAACGTCTGCATGCGCAAAAATATGTATCATATAAGATATTTATAATATAATCATCTTTAATACTGGAATAACAAGCAAATTATATCACCTAATTGAAACGGGCTGGGAGAGTCATGGAGGTTTCTCAGATAGATGTGCAAATTGTTCCAGAAACTACTAGTTTTTGGACAAAAAAAAAGAATGTTAAATTGCACACTAAATCACTATTGATTTCGCAATGTTTTGCAATTTCAAGTTTGACTGGGCATATTTTATGTAATAAATTAAAATGAACTACATCTGCTCTACTGGGAATACAATATTTATAGTATGGCAACCATGATTTATTCCAATTAAAAGAATCTGTCAGAGTTGCTTAGAATAGCAACAGCTTTAAGTTGAAATTTATAATATATTTTAATATTCATTATTAATACTCACTTAAGAAAAATTATATACGGTATGCTGCAGCAATTTCATAAAAAATTTTACCGTTAATCATTTGACGTGTGGAATTGAAAGAACAAATAACATTTTTACTCACATGTTAAAATTGCTTAAAGAAATAGCTTATAACTTTTAAATGAAATGCATATTCCCTATTTAAATCTTGGAACCTTATACTTGTGAGCTGTTTTCAGTCGACAATGACAAATTGTCAGCGCACCATGGACTGAATCACATTTGGTGCTGCTATAGTGCCATTTTGGCACACATCAATTTTCAAACCCCAATCAGTCCAGTTCTGACGTGTGCGTAATTCTGTGACGTTTCGAGCACGTTTAGACCCTCAAAACCTTCAAGGCTCGAGTCCTAAAAATGTACATACAGCAACACGGATGTGAAGATTTTAAAGTTTATGTCCCAATACCCAACATTACAGATTAGACATTGATATGAGAGAAGCATCAGAGCAACATGGCGACTTCTTTGGCTCTGTGCTGCCTCTTCTGATCCTGTTCCTCCTCTTCTCCATCCAAGCGCATAATGGCTTCAGCTTTTTTCAGTGTTTCTGCTTGAGCCGCTCCTTTAAGACCCTCCAGGTATGATAACAATACTTTGAAATCGCTGTCAGACACCTGCGATGAAGATGACAGCGAAAGAACAGAGGCCATTTCAAACGTAAATACACCGTTCTCTAAACGTGCATTCACCCTAATAAATATAGTTCAATCATTGATAAAGCTCTTGAGAGACACACCTTTACACTGTCGAACATGTTCTGCAATAACCATGTTTGTCTGGTTTTCTGAAACCTCCACTCCTCTCGATTCTCAGACCAGCTAAACACAAAGAGATGCACGGATCAGTAAATGAACAATAGAAACATCGAATCTAGAGAATAATAACCTACCATCTAAGATACTCTAGAGCCTTTGTCTCTGCGACACTCTTTTCACTTGTCTCTGGTTCAACACAGTTCCCTCGTTCCTTCAGCTCCATCTTCTGCCTTTTCTTCTGGATCTTCTTCATCTTCCTCTCCAGTACCCGTATCTCCTCAGGAGTCAGATCTTCGTCACAGTCAGCTTTGTCCATCACTACAGGTGACTTCTGTTGCTCTTGAGTCAAGTCTTCATGAATCTAAAACACAAATGTTTTGGGATTGTAAAGATCAGGGAACATTGCTTCGCCGTCCCCGTTTTCTGTTTGAAAACAGAACTTTACAAATAATCAACCATTACCCGTGTTCCAGGTAATTCTGAAGTAAATCAGTTAATAATGTTAAAATTATTAAAGAATTGTTTGGCCCCGTGGTGTGGTGCACATGCTGTACCATTCACGAACAAGGGATTGTGCAGAGCTATCCAATCCCAAACCAATCATCAATTCCCAACTTTTGCCCTCTTTCTACTTTCCCAACTTCTATTCCCGTAGTCATACCATCCATAAAGGCAAAAGGCCCAAATATCATTGTTAAAAATTTTAAATCGTGTGGACTTTTTGAAGGAAAACATTTACATAATTGGAACTGTGATAACTGGGATTCTGCTGATTGGAATATGTGGAGCTCTCGGCTATCGGCGATTATCAAAAGTGGTCAGTGCTCAAAGCCCCACTAAGCTGACCAACTGGAATGGAATGTTGACTGGACTTAAAACTGTCGGGACTCATTTAACGGTCTGTGACCACAAACTGGATTTTATCGGGGAGAGGCTGGCAGTGATGTTGGATAAACTGGAGACCGGTGATGGACATTAAAAAAATCTGTAGAAAATTACAGTTTTGACCTAAATTAACTTCACTACCATCTGGCTTCCCTTATCTCCTCTGGCCTTGGAAACAATCCCCATGAGTGCCAGATAAGATGCCCCCCCCCCCACCACCACCACCACCACCAGCACCACCACCACCAAACGTTGGCTGCTGACTCAGCGGTTACAGCACTACCCTGGACCTTCCCTTCCCAATGTTCTCTTCTGATCGGCATTCCCCAATGATACTCATCAGCCTGTGTGCGTTGGCCAGCTGCACGTCATCAAGCTGTGCCCATTAAAATGTGACGCAACCAATGAACAGGGTGTCACACTGATCAGCACCGAACAAGCGGACTATTTCTATGTGTCGGGAGCTGGGTCTAGAGTGTCGGCCCTGGGCCAATTGAGTCACTAGGGCTTGGCTGGATTCCCCATTTGGGCGCTAGATTGCCCATTTTCCAACAAGAAGTCAACGACAGGCCGCATGGATCCAGTGAGAACGGAGCATGGCTAAATTCCACGCGTCTGGTCTGGAAACGTGCCACTGGATAAGTGGGGTGAAGACACCCTGGAGTACCCCTGCGCACTTGCCGGAGCTGCACTCCCCCAACCTGCTCACCCTCTGCTCCCAGAAGCCCCTGAGTGACTCTTTTAATTATTTATTATGGTGCCATATTTTCACCACTTTATTTAATGCACAAGCTAAAGTTTGTGTTAAATGCAATAAAGTATTTTGCGATACATAAGAGCATCTCAGACCAACTTAGTTTAGTTCTCAGTTCCATTTCAGTCATGAATTAAAATGTAGAAAGGTTATTTGAATAATTAAAAATGATTATCAAAGTAATTGATAGCAGTGTAGTGCACCCTATGGAATGTATTAGAGAAAAACAGTAGACGATTTTGATTGATTAACCACCAGAAACCTCACCTCAGGTTTATTTTTCTTTCTCTTTTTCAGTTTCTTCTTTGTATCCTCGTTACTGTTGCCTACTGTTGTATCACTATCCTGTGACTTCAACTGATCTGACCCAAACTCCTGCAGGTACACAAAACATTTACATTCCAATCGTACAACAAATCAAAAAAATAAATAAAAATTACTGTGAATCACCTCAGATTTGGTTTTCTTACTCTTTTTCGTTTTTGTCTCTGTAGTTTCATCAGCTGCCTTTTCCTGTGACGTCGAAAGATCTTCTACAAGCTCCTGTAGATCAAAGGTTATAGCTATATATTAAAAATTATTGATATAAAATTATTAACATATTAGACACCTCACCTGACGTTTATTTTTCTTTTCAAGTTTTCTTTTCTTCTTTTCATCATCCTGCAGGTTCACAACATTTGATGAATAAAATTGTTCACAAAACAAATATTGTAAGATTACGGTACTTTAAGTCACCTCTGGTTTATTTTTCTCTCCATTTTCATCTGCAGTATTATTTTCCTGTGATGTCATCACTCCTTCCTGAAGCTCCTAAAGGTTAAAGATATTAGTTAAAAGCCTTTGTTTACAAAACTTTACAAATAATCAGATTATTCGTGTCACCTCAGGTTTATTTTTCTTTCTCCTCTTGGTTTTCTTTTCTGTCTTTTCATCCCCAACATCTGCGTTTTTTCCATTTTCATGTGGCAGATCTGTTTGAAACTCCTGCAGCAGTTATTTAATAGATTTATTCACATAACCGTCCATTAAAATAATAATGATTACAGTGACTTACCTCAACTTTATTTTTCTTCCTCTTTTTCCCCCCTGTTTTTTCACCAAAAGTATTTTCTTGTGACGTGATCAGATCAGGTTGAAACTCCTGCTCTTGAAAAATAATTCTTACATTCATTTGCGAACAAAAATTGGTCATAAATAAAGTAATTTAAACTTGCCTCTGGTTTATTTTTCTTTCTCTTCTTCGCTTTATTTTCAGAATGATCACCTCCGTTGCCTCTTGATTCACTATCCTGTGAGGTCAACACTTCTGCTTTTAAGTCCTGCAGGTTAAAAACATTATTTTATTTTCTTATTAGTCTTTTGCTACGTATCTCCTCCTAGACTGTTAGCGCTACAGACACCCAACTTTGCCAAGACATGCAAACTGGTCAGATTTGGTTGATTTGCTCCATCTTTTCCAACTAAAGGAATTCTGGGTAATCACTGAAAATGCTTGGAATTTCTATTGACTTAACAAGAAGTTTAACAGGGTCAAACTTTGTAAAACTGTAACTCAAACTGAGAACCTCCATTGACCACATGTAAGACAAACCAACCACTGCGCAAAAAAAGATGTACCAGTGGGTTCACCATAATGGGCAATAAAAATATCTTCAACATTTACCAACAGCTCCCTAGCAACCAAACTGGTTAAACTACAAACCACATATTTTAAACTCTATCTAGTCGCTGGTTTGTATAACTTATAGTGACAATGGCAAGATTATATTACATCACTGATATATCCATAGCAACCAAACGATTTACCATAGCAACCAATTTTGCATATAATAAGCTCAGCTTATGCAAATCATAGATAAATGCGGGTTGATTTATGTTACTTATAGTGACATTGGTAACTGTGCACAAACTTTATCATCTAGTTGAGAATTTACATAATTCTTTTTTTCCTATTTCCCTTTTTTAAAACAAAAAAAGGGGGAAAATACTTCTTTTTCAAAATTCGATGGCCTTCAACATGGACTCCTTCTCATTGTCTTGATATGACAACATGTCCAGCATATTAGATGGGGCAAGATTTTATTACAAACAAATTCAACTAAACAATGGAGTTCCTAATGATATAATTATGCATCAATCATTTTAACAAAAGAGGGTTTCAGAGTTTTTTTCACAAGGAGATTGGTTTATAAATGTCTATGTTGGTCACCCTCAAAATGATCGATAGGTTCTCCTTGGAGACTTCTTTACGCTCACACAAAACATATCAGAAGTTCTCTTAATGCCAATCTGCTCCAAGTGTTTTTCTTTGGGTTTCATTTCTGTAACTTTGAAAACTTAAGTATGGAAATTCAAACTAAAGTGTCTTTTTTGGTAGTAGACCTCAAAAAGAACATCAGAAAATTTGACGATTTGAGTTAGAGTGGCACCAAAAAGTATTATGTGAATACACAACTTCCTCATATTTTATCATTAGGAAAATAGCAAAAAATATCTCATTATAACAGTTACATATAAGAGTAGGTAATAACATTCACTTATTTTCCAACCCGTTTATTCCTATTTTGGGGTCACGGGGTCTGCCGGTGCCTACCTCCAGGATACACCCAGTCCATTGCAGGGCAACACACTCACACATTCACACCAAAAAGGGAATTTAGACTACTCAATTAAACTAACGCATGTTTTTGGGATTACCCCGGAGGAAACCCATGCGAGCATGGGGTGAACATGCAAACTCCTTCCAGATAGGTCACCAGGGAGCCTTGAACCGGCAACCTTCTAACTGGAATACCACCGTGCCGTCCCAAGGTAATAACAATAGTTGAGAAAAAAATTCTAAATTTTGTATCACCTCAGTTTTTTTACAATTTCTAATTTCTAAACACTGTTAATATGCAAAATCCACACCTCATTAACCTTTCGCTTCTTTGACAGTTTCTTGTTATTTTTCATCTTTGGATCTATCGCGTCTGCAGATGTGATGTCCTCCAGACTGGCTTTGAGCTTCTTATTCTTTGTGGATTCAGACTGAGGCGAGGCACCTTTACACTTCATTTTGGTCACAGATCTACAGCACAACAAATGGGTCATGAAACAGTGAGTTAAACAATGTAGAAACAAGATAGCTGTAATAAAGTGGTGTAATTTACAAAACAAAGCGTCTAAAACTATCAATGGATTGAATTGCATGTATTTAAACTTGCTAATTTTGTTTTTCATCCAGTATTAATAGACAAATTATTAATTTAACCTAAAACGCAAGAACATAAAAAGAACAAGTACTTTTTCTAAAATTTCATCAGTAAATGTGTAATAAAGTTACAAAATTACGTAATAAATCATTATAGTCAAGCTGAAACGTAAATTCTAATTATAAAAAAAAATCTACCACAGATAACCAAAGCAGTGAGCATACGTAAAAGTTTAACTGCTGTAAATAAAAACAAATAATATAATAACTAACTTACAAAACCAAGTAAATTCCTTCAGACGGATTCACGTGTGATTGTAACAGGGACGTGGCCGCATTTGATGACGTAACAGCGTCGCACTATAACGTCATATCTCTGATTTTAGCATATAAATATATCTTGAAGGCTTAGAAATCTGTTTAATGTAGTCTTGTGATTATTCGATGCCAAGGTGACGACAATCAATGCTAAATTCGTATTTAAATTGTACGATAATAGATTGACAATGAAACAAATTATTCTTAGCTAAAATATAAATTGAGAGCGGAACTATGAATCGTGGATAGCAGTTTCCCCCCCGGAAAGGATTCATCGTAGCGCTCGTTACATGACCTGAGATTCACGTTATGAAAACCTTCAAGATGTCAAGGTTTCATTCGCATTTGTTACGGTTTTTCTCACACCAGAATGATTTTTCCATCAGAGGACTGACGAAATGCAGGCAAGTGGAAATCTTGTACGTCTAAAATATAGTTAAATGGATCATAATTCATTCACAGGCAATTTGATTTAAATTAGAAAACAATTCCTTTTTTTAAACGATACCGTTCTTTCTTCTCAACTCGAAACATATTGAGTTATCGATTTCCCAAAGGGGTTTTAAGGTTGTTGGGTTTTTTTTTTTTTTTTTTTTTTTTTACAAAAGTGAGCAACATGCCTTCAAATTATACAAAATGCCTGAATAAAATAGTTACAAGTATATCTGTAGTGTAAAAAAAATATATTTATTCCAACTGGGTCGATACTCGAAGAGAATATTTTTTTTATTTAGTAATTAAGATTCCACTGTATTCCGATGATTGTGCCATATTTCAAAGTTTGCCATTTGTTTTATCAGCATGAGCAAATAGCACAAGTAAAAACAAAGTTCTTAACATGTGATGGGTAATTAATAGCTACACCACTTTATTTGTCAGAGAATTAAACTTAAACGAAAAATTAGGTTTGGTCTTGAGCAGGAAGATTTGAGTAAAACTGTAAACTTTTGTAAAGTTAGATATTTTTATAATGATTTCTTTTACACATGTAGATGGCATTCAACTCGGACACTATCTGTAACCTCACCGGCTCTTACAAAGTCAGAGAAACCTCCAGCAGATGAAAAGGATGACCCAAACAAACCCATCAAGTTCTCCACCAGCCCGGCTAACCATCGTACATGGACAGTGGCCAGATCCATGGGCAGTGACCATCAGCGTTCCTTGTGGAAGGTCCTCCCTTTTAGTGTGTGCTGCCTGAGTATCCTGCTCTGGTGTGTGCTCAGGGAAGAAACTGACGACGACCAAATTCTAGAGAATGGACACCATGAACATTCTACTGAGAATCATGAAGAGCAGCATGTGAAGGAGAAACCATCATAGTGGCTCAACAGATTTATCTATTTATTGTTTGTTTAGGATTTCTGTTAAACCAGTCAGACTCAAACTTGACAACGATTTTATGGATTGAATATCAACCCTGTATTTTAATCCCAAGGAAACTTGCCTTTTGGTTAATGGTCTTGTGATGATGAATTGCAAGAGAATGTTGTGAAAATAAACAGTGCTATAGATAACATTTACCGTTTGCCCAAGTTGTGTTAAGTTAATGTTTGGTGGAGAAGTGTTTTAATAAAATCACCAAGCTCATTTTTGGGGTAAAATAAAGTGCAAAACAATGGTTACAGAAAAATGTTATGTAAAGACATAAAATGCTGTTTAAATTGCAGTTAGTAAGAAAGAGAATTCTAAATACAATCAGAAGCCTTCAGAACATTTGTAGAGTGTTTGAAGAAATTCTGTGGGCAGGTTTCTCCAAACATCTTGGTTAACAAATAAAAGATCTTCTGTGGATGTAGCTTTTACATATCCATCTGTCTCTTTATGTAAACCCAGAATAAATTTGGGGGCCAATCATACTCCTCCCTGATAGTATTACAAGATGTATCAGTATCTGCCTCTATTTCTCAGCATTGGGAACTACATAAATCCTGATAAAATCTCCAATTGCATTTACGGAAATTCAGTTACAAATGACAAAGTAACCTCCTCCATGCTTTACTGTTGCCTGCAGACGCTCCTCTTACACAGCGGTTTCAGTCCAGGATACTGATACTAATGATAATCAGCTATCTGGAGTGATTAATTACATACCTGAGTTTTTATTAGTGTACCTTTGATGCTGTTTTGGAAAAAAAAATCCAATAGTGATTAGAATTATATAGATCTGCTCACTTTGGATGTAGTTAAGGTTTATATATTTTTTTTTTTACAGCATTTTACACCTGTTCATAACTTTAAATATCACAGTATTGTATGTTTAAAAGAAATTTTACCCCCTTTGGAAATCTACTGCTGAATGTATTAATAGTGTAACTGTACGCCATGCGATGTGTCTTCCTCCCATACCAGTTTTTTTTTTGTTTGTTTTTTTGTAAATGTTCTCATTCAAAGTAGCAATCCAAATTTGTAATTTGATCTGATCTACAGGTTCCTCAGCCACTCAAATCTAATACCTGTAGACAATGAAAAAACGAGCTGCACAGCGTTTGAGGTAGTGGACAGTTTATTTACAACCAAATGGCCACAATGGAAGAGAAACCCAATGTAACGACCATAGAAATAAAATGGGACAATCTAGTTCCTCATGAATCATGCAGACTAGGAAGAGGTATATGAAAGTCTAAAATACAAACCTTAAAACCCTGAGGAGCTCCCGGAATGTTCTGACGATGCCCCCCCACCCACTAACTATCCACTTCAGACGAATACCCCTTTCCCCTACCATAACTACCTGAAAAATTACAAAAAAATAAACTTAACTACACAGGCATTTTGAGCCGAGATCCCCAGCCGTACCCTCCCAGTCTTCCCACCCCTCACACCACAAGCCCCACCCTCTAATATTCCGCACACAAAAACAAGTTAATTAATAAATGAGTTTAAGCACGCTCTCCGCGGATTCGACGAGCCAGCTGGATGTCTTTGGGCATGATGGTGACACGTTTGGCGTGGATGGCACACAGATTGGTGTCTTCGAAGAGTCCCACCAGGTACGCCTCACTCGCCTCCTGCAACAAGAAGTTTACAGAGAAATATTACAAAACTAGCTTGCAACAAACCAGGGCTCTACAACACATTGAAGCGTGTGTGTGATTGTGTTTTTCACATTTATTTTTGTACGTAACCTTTCCTGTGGCTCAGTCGGTAGAGCATTCTGCTAGCTACACAACATTTTGAAAGCAAGAACCGACTAAACGTGTTCATTTCTTGAAATACATGTCGCTTTGGATAAAACAATCTGCAAAATGTACAAAAGCAGCGCCAATTTAGACGCATTTCTGGGTTTCTGCAGGATTCACATTTGTTACTTTGCAAGACCATTCTAAAGCACATTTAAGACTAATATTACACTTCCGTTTATCTAACAAAAAGTCTTCGAGTCGTAGATAAAGGAACAGAATTTGACACGTGAACGTTTGGTCTCCTGAAAAATCATTAGTTACATGTTTCCCTCGTGACCTGGATTACAAACTACCTAACAGGTCCACAATATGTGAGGCTGCAGAACCTCACCTCAGACACCATAAGGAGCAGCACAGGGGCCCCTCAAGGGACAGTCTTATCCCCCTTCCTGTTTACGCTCTACACCTCAGACACCGCTCACAGTTTTGCCATCTGCAGAAGTTCTCAGATGATTCTGCTGTCGTGGGCTGTATCAGGAGAGGCCAGGAGACCGAGTACAGGAATGTGGTCGACAGTTTTGTGGAATGGTGTGGACTAAATCACCTGCAGCTCAATGTTTCAAAAACTAAAGAGCTGGTGGTAGATTTTAGGAAGCAGAGGACTATCCCTAACCCTATAAACATCATGGGCAGTGAGGTGGACATTGTGGACAGCTATAAATACCTGGGTGTTCACATTGACAATAAACTGGACTGGTCAAAGAATACAGATGCTGTGTACAAAACCTGTACTTTCTCAGGAGACTTAGGTCCTTTAATGTATGCAGAACCATGCTGCTGATGTTTTATCACTCAGTGGTCTCCAGCATCATCTACTCTGCCGTAGTCTGCTGGGGTAGCAGATTGAAATCAGCTGATACCAACAGACTTAACAAGCTCATCAGAAAAGCGGGCTCTGTCATTGGAGTGGAGCTGGAATCGTTAGTTGAGGTATCAGAGAGGAGGATGCTGAAGAAACTTCTCAGTATTAGGGACAATACATCACATCCCCTACATGAGACACTGATGTCACACAGAAGCACATTCAGCAACAGACAGACTGCCAAAGTCCAAAACCGAACGCCACAGGACGTCATTTATACCTGTAGCAATCAAACCCCCTTAATTCGGGTGCTGTCATAACAGCATCATCAACAAAAGCCTTATCATGTCCTGCAATATATAAACTGTGCAATAACATACAAGAGCAATAAGATAATGTGCAATATCTAATCCTATGTGTAATTTCAATAATTCAACACCTTTCTGTAATTCGATAGTTGTCAGCTTTCTATACATTTTTATTCTATTGTATGTCTGTCTTTTATAGTACATCCTAGTTTTATAGTACATTGTATTTTATTTTTATTTCATTCTTCTAAATTTCTTCTTTGTATTTGTATATTTATATTATTTATATTTTTTTAAATAAGCAGCCACTGGAAAAATAATTTCCTTTGGGATTAATAAAGAACTATCTTATCTTATCTTACCAACGTTTGAAAAGAACTTCAGATTAGAAAACAAGGTCATTAGTTAATTCCTTTAAATTTATTAAATAAAAGTTTAGGTTATTCCTCCTCCTTTGAAGAAGTCTTATGTTATTGAAGTTTTCCATACAAGTGTATTTTATGTGATCAATTAGCTATATGGCTTCCAAGCAAAGAGTTAATTTGGAGGCTATTTATGTTGCTTATTGCAGTGTTAATTAAAAATTGTGAGTAGTTAATTTTTTTTAAATCGATTGACAGCACTAATTACATTTTTTAAGGCCTAAAATTGGACATTTTTAATATTAAAAACCCAGCAGAAACCGTGTAAGCCATATTTGATCAACCCTGCACTTAAGTAAAAATCTGAATGTCATTTTTTTTCTTGGTCAAGTAGACCTCAGATCTTCACCAATAAAGGGCTGGTGGTAGTCTTATGGGGCCTACTGGAGCCACAACCTAATTCTGAGCGACTTGGCCTTAGACGCTTATTGTTTGCAAGTGAGAAAGCAATCTTTCAGTACTGAGAATACTTTGAACAGAATCAGAGTTTCTGAAAAGAATTTCTGTCACTTAAACAAAAATGTACATGCGTATACATAAAAAAAAAATAAAAATAAAAATTTTCAAACTAGAACAGACCTGCAAGGCTCCGATGGCAGCGCTCTGGAAACGCAGGTCTGTCTTGAAATCCTGTGCAATCTCACGAACCAAACGCTGAAAAGGAAGCTTGCGGATCAGCAGCTCAGTGGATTTCTGATACCGACGAATTTCACGAAGTGCCACAGTTCCAGGACTGGAGGAGAGGTATGTGAACAAGAACAAAATTAACCTTCATTACTGGCAACACCACCACATGCATCACCTTAAAATAAATAAATAAAAGCATGGGTTGTGTAGATTCTGAATCTGTTAAGAAAAAAAAAAAAACATGCAAATGGCCTGTTATATTAAAAATGGACTTGATATTGTATGTCTGTAAATTCTAATAAGGGAAATGTTGACTTTGTGATGCTGGTTTTGGTTTTTAAATTGGGTGATTTTACTGTGCATGCATTTTTTTTTACAGCGATCCCCACTGTATCCCACACAACACAGCTCAACAAAACGTGGCAGAATATGGAAAAACGTGTTTAAATCGAGAAGTATATAGCACACTGCTGAAGGTGAATAGACAACTAATCGTAAGTCTCATCGTACGTTTACAGAGCTAGAATAACGACGCTAATACTGAGTATCATGACCTGATTAAACTCATCTTTGATGGCCACGACGTACAACCTTGGTTAGAAACAGTCTGTTAAATTATACAGTATATTTTAAACGAACTCTTTCAGACAGTCGTTTTTGGTCAATGTTCTACATATATGTGATTTAATGTATCGAATATTTAGCTTTTAATCAAGTGAGTTAAATTGTTAACTTTATTACTTCTAATTAATTCTTATGTTCAAAAACAGTCATAATGTGTTTACATCTCAAATATCAGCATAATCCAGAGAAAGGCGGCTAATATCTTTGTTTATTCTGCCAAGTTATGAAAGTACATTAACTTGCTTCACATAAATGTACGTGGTTTTGATGAACAAACGGATTTAAAAGCAATGAAGTTGACATTGTGTGCAGACACATAAAATATAGCCATCCGATATCCAACTTTAACAACATCAACAAAAATCCTACATGGTGCACCGTCGCATTTACCTTCGGAATCACTTTAAACACATTAAAAAGAACCCCGTGGTGTTTTGCACTCACCGGTATCTGTGAGGCTTCTTGACTCCGCCGGTGGAGGGCGCGCTTTTCCGTGCAGCTTTTGTGGCCAGCTGCTTTCTCGGGGCTTTACCGCCGGTGGACTTACGGGCAGTCTGTTTGGTACGTGCCATGGCACACTATGAACGTTCTGAACAAAGAGGTGAAGGAAAAAAAACGAAATGAGACCAAGGGAAAGGCAATAAATTACGCGGGTGATTTACGCCGAGTGACGTCATCGACAACAAAACCCACTGCTTCCTACACGCGGATAAATCAAACCGCAGTTTCAACCATAAAAAAATGGGCAAAAAAACAATTCGAGTTAGGGGAACATGGTAGATTA
This sequence comes from Danionella cerebrum, assembly GCA_007224835.1. Lineage (NCBI taxonomy): Eukaryota > Metazoa > Chordata > Actinopteri > Cypriniformes > Danionidae > Danionella > Danionella cerebrum. Next base: position 9,139 of record SRMA01025466.1, on the reverse strand, counting down.
AATGAACTCCAAAAAGCCTCAGTACCCCGCTGTTAATTTTATAGGGGCGACCCTCATTTCAATAAAGGAAATCTACAATAGGATGACCTGGCAATCCTATCATAAATTAAGATCTCAAATGAATGACAGACAATTCATTTGGAAAACTAATTTGCAAGTTAAATTGAGAGTGTGGTGCTGTACTAACCGAAACCGTCTACAGACACTAGGTCATGCGCATTACCGTAAACTTAACCCATTAACACACCGCCTGAAACCAAATCCCAGACAGCGACAAGGGGGAAAAATGTCGAAACATTCGTTATTTTCCTAAACGCGTTAAGAACCTGTACTGTTTTAGCACTAGTGAGATCCACCATCTCAGAAAGAGACATCGACACGTTTCTGGGTTTTAGAATAACATGGCGCCCAAGAACACCAATTATAGCCTTTCTTTGTCTACCCTCTACAGCGATCATTCAAAACCCTCACCCAGAATGAATTGGTTCAGGAACACGTTTTCCTACGCGTTAGCGTTTTAATGCTTTGAGAGTGTAAACCGGTGGATAGACGAATTGTTTTAAATGAAAACTAAGTCATAGCAAAATATAAGGTACGCTCGAGTTAGCTTAGCTTGATGGAACCGCGTAAAACTACACTATTTACGGTCAGAAAAGGCGCCGAAGAGCTGTTTAGTATAATCGAACACTGTAATAACACGATATTGAATAAAAGCTAAAAATTTTGGTGTGAGAAACCGTTAAGAATACGTACGTGTTTTGATTTCCGTTAATTCCGCAACTGCCAAAACAAGGAACGTCGATTATGGTCAAAGTGATCTGCGCTTTACTTATATTGTCGTTGACGTCAATGCGTGCGTTAGACCACGCCCATTGTCATTTTATTGGCTGGAATGGTATAAAAACTTTGATTTTGAGCTATTTTCGAACATTTATAGACAATTGATAAAAAATAACTAAAATAAAAATATATAATGACTTTGACAACAATTATAACGCCACTGATATCCGACATCAGTTGCGGAGGAGAAATTTTGCTGCAGGAACCTTTAGTTTAGATAGTTGAGTGTCGGCGGATCATTTTGATTGAAACACATCAAGTCACAGTGCTTGTCACATATGCTTGTTTTTATCAGCACATTGAGCACCAGACGACTACACCATCTTTTTAACACGAAAAGTAAGATTTTCTCATAAAGTATTATTTTTTAAATATATTTTAGTAGCCTACATGATCAAAAAGTTTGTTTTTATCATGGTACGGACTTTAAAAGATACAAATCAATGTTTTTTTGTCAACCATCAGTTTGTTGACGTCTTCCAGAAATCTTCTACGATAGGATGCTTGAAAATGAGAAAATTGCAGATGGGAAGAGTGAACAAGCAGAAACTGGCTTGAGCCAAAACTCTGAGGCTTCTGCAAGTTCTAAAAGACTAAAGAAGAAGAAAAAGAAAGCAGCTGATGGAAAACGTGATCAACGAAAAGAATGTAATAGCACTGAAGACAAATCAGTAAAAGAAGAAACAATTGAAATGGTAAAGACAAAAAAATAAATAAAAATCTATTTATTTTAAAAGCAGGATAACTTTCTATAATGATGCCGATTGTGTTAAGAGTCCAGAGGAGCAGCTGAGTCGAGAGTTGGACTGGTGCATCGAGCAACTTGAACTTGGGCTGAGAACTCAAAAAACGTCAAGCAAGCAAAGTAAGTTTGTCAAAACATTCAGATCTTTTTACATCTAGCACTTTACATTTATTTATAAATTATTATTATTATTATTAAATCTGACCTACTGTACGTGTTTCACTTTAGGAGAAGATGCAACACATGCTCTAAAGACATTGCGAAGCACTAAAGCTCCTTTGGTGAAGAAGAGGCAGGTCATGCGAGCGATCTCCGGGGACTACAGGAAAAAGATGGAAGAGGAGAGAACTAAACAGTTCAAACTCATCCAGTCAGGTCAGGCTAGAGCAGAATGTAATCATTAACATCTACCAATTAATTTGCTATTTGTGTCTATTGCTAAATAATGCAATACAGTGGTACCCCGCGATACGAAACTAATCTGTTCCAGGGTGACGTTCGTATCTCGAAGGAAGTTTTACATGTAAAACACCTAACCTGTGCAATGGCTCTCAGAAACAACAGTATAAGTAGATGAAAAAAATGGAAAACCAGAGAAAAATCAAGTAACGTTTCTTCAATTCTTAAATCTACACATTGTTAATGTAATAAATGATAATAAACAGAAACTTAATATTAAAATGCCTAGTAATAAAATGTTTTCATGAAGCAATGTAATGCTTTTTATTTATACATATAAAGTCCCAGGGACGGAAAGGGCACCCATTCATTAGAATGGCTCTTATATTATAAAATGTAACGTTTCATGCTCATTACATATTTGTTTGCTCATTTTTTATCATTTCATGTCTCACAATATACTTTTACTAAATTGTTTTTTCTTTGTGTATCCATAGCAACAACCTCTGCCCGGGTCACCAGTGTATCTGATTGTAAACCAGTGTTTCATCGCAGAATGGAGAAAAAAACACACCCCAGAAACAAAGAAAAGTCCCTGGAGACAAATAAACAAAACCCACAGGCAGAGGGAGAAACAAAACCCTTTGTTTTCACTAAAACTAACCAAGAGTTTTGTTTTAATTTTGATTTGTGACAAATAAACATTTTTGCATTGATGTGTTGGGGGAAGTGGAAAATATTATGAAGATTGTTAAAAAGTAGTTTCCTTGAGCATTTTCTTTCACTCAGAATTTAAATGTTACCAACAGTTGTTCAAATGTATATTGTCAATCAAATGTCAGAATAAAGATCATGGTAAAAAAGCATTTCCAAATGAGTTCACGTTTCTTTTTATTAGAACAAAGTTTGGTAAACAATCTAAAAAGTTTGCGAAAATTGCAAATTTTATATTAAACGTTATTTCGAAGAACGCGCCTCGGACTGGCTATAGTGTATTAGTTGCCATGACAACATGTTTGTCGGTTTTAATTGTTCTAATTATAATTTTAACCGAACTCTCTTGATAAAAACACGCGATGTTTAATGTTACACGCGAGTGCACGCGTTAAACGGTTTTTAATTTTTAATGTAGGCACGTAAAAAAAATTCAATCCTATCGCAAAGGATCATGGGATATGATGTTTCATAGACGGGTTATTTGTTGATCTACAATCTTACGAGCATTAAAAAAACTACAACTCCCAGTTCTTTGTAGAAAAAAAAATAAACAACGCCTCGGCTGAAACAAAACTTCCCTTGAGTTCAAAATGCTGTTAAAATAACTTTTCAGAGGAGCAATCAAATCCGAAACTTTTGAAGGTTCGTACGTTTGGTCGAATATATTAGTTAACATCTAATGTTATCTGTTGTTTTAAAGGTTATTGCTATTTTCTGAGATTGGTTTTAACTTTTGTTCCGTTACACATCGAATCATAAAACTGCTGTAACTTAAAAAAAAATTACATCAAATGAATATAAGTGAACGACAAAATTTGAATGAGTGGATTTGTTAACAGACTTTTTTATCTGTATCGTTAAATTCCCGAGAAACACTAAACGATTATTATTGAGATGAATGAACAGAAATGTGTATAACTTTATAATTAATATTAGTTAGTGTGAATTGTACCATTAAACCGGTGTATGATAGTGTAAAAATTATGGCCTTTACGCATTACTAGTTATCCCTTTAAAAGTAACCAATCCATCATAGCATCACTTTATTTTTTAAGTATTAATCCATTCGTTTTCTGTAAAATCTTTCCTGTTACTCTATAACTTCACCAGTTACCAAAAAAAGTTTTAAAATCTGATGTTCACTTGTATTGGAATAAATGTAAACCAAAATAACCTGCCGTAACAGACCTAATTTTAGCTTGCAACAAGATGATCACCATTTGCTGTCTAAAGTAATGTTACCACAACAGTGGCTGTAATGCCATTACTGCGTTGTCTACTGTAATCCTTTCATATTGAAGTTAAAGTTTTATTATAGATTTAAAATGTTTAGTATCTTGAATACCAAGAACCTTCACATAAGAGCTGGTTATCTCAGACACAGGATGTCCTCACTGAGTGATGAGAGCAGCAGCGAGTCAGATCTTCTTGGATCCAGTCTCTCTGCCTGGTTAGCTGATGGAGGAGGTGATCTGATCGGCCCGGAGGAGCTGAACGTCCCCTTGGATCTTCACACTGCCTGCTCTATTGGACAGAGTGATATAGTGGCAGAGTGCATCCACAGGTGAGAGGAGGATTGATGAGGATGGATATACTGTTAAATGTTTTGTGTAAAACATGCCCAGTTTATGTGTCCCTGTACCCATCAATCAATTTTGTGATTCCCTAATTTGTTTAAAGTTAAAAAAAGTGATGGTAGAGTTTTGACATTTCCTTTCTCATAGGCTAACCATCCACATTACACGTTAAGCTGAGGATTAGTATCTTGTAAAACAAGTAAAATAATATGCAGTGAAGACAAAAGTTTGGACCTGAGAGAAAGAATTGGTATTCTTCATAAATAAAGGTACACGTTTATCAAAGTGTCTACTGCAGTGAGAAGCACTGTCAAGAGATTTAAAGAGACTAACACAGTGGAGAATAAGACGTGCAGAGATTAGAATGATTGCCAACGAAAACGATACATAAAAAAAAGACAGTCTACAAGAACACGTGGTTTAAAATTTTGTCTTCCAACACGATGATGACCAAAAGCACACCTTACTTCTGGTAATGAAATGAGCAACTTGACTATCTGCACAAAACCCTTTTTTGGGGGGTTTGAAGAGTTTGAAATCTTGAGAATTGCTGACAACTGCAGCAAACTACTAAAAACTTTTTTCACGGTTGAATCCGAGGGATGATCATTTTGACCATTGCAATATACCCCCCCCCCTCTCTCTTTCTCAGGGGTGATGTGGATCTGGACAGGAGAAATCTGGGCGGCTGGACTCCTCTGATGTATGCAGCTTACATCGGTCACGACCGGGTGGCTGAGATGCTGCTGGAATCAGGAGTGAGTGTGAACGCCTCCACCAGTAAAGGACTAACCGCTCTAATGCTGGCAGCCAGTTGTGGAAACCAGAGGATCGCACACTGCCTCCTGCAGGTGATACACAAACACTTCCTTTGAAGAAAGTGGTTCACTGCCTGAAAATGCTTTTGTATCCTCATCTAAACCCAAGCTGAATCTTAATTGGGTTCCCATTTGGATCATAAAAGTTCTGAAAAATCGTAATCTGAACTGAAATCATATATCAGCTTTTAAATCTCTGTTGAGGGAGTCATTTGAGAAAAAAGTAATAAATTAAAGGGCTAAACTTTCGATCAAAATTGGGGGGACTTTTTAAATATCAGACTTAAATAACAATTTATTTCCATTTCCTGCTGCGTGGTGTAGTGGTTTATGTGCGATTGCGCAGGGTCAGGTTTGAATCTCGTCTTTCCCATCCAGCGCCATTCTCTTTCCTCCTAGTTTCCTGTCACTCTCAACTATCCTTTCCGTTCCGGAAAAAAAAAATCATTAAAGGGTTTGGCCTAAAAATAATCTTTAAAAAACTTATTTCCATGGTGGTATATTAATATTTGATTTTGGCCTTTCGTTGCATATAGGAAAGAGCAGATTGAAGTTTTAACTGGTGATCTTTGACCATCACTGCAAGAAGTCATTAATAACAATTAAATAAAACAAGACAATTCAGAGAAAACATTTGACCATTTTCTCCATCAAACCCATGCCAATCTTATTTTTCTTTGCAAAAACCTTGCCATTTGGATACAAAGTGTTCGTTTTACTTCACATTAATTTAATCCAAGTCAGATTTTAAATAAAAGTCAGTGCAAAAATTACTAAAATACTTAATAGATGGAAAATAAACATTTAAAACCAAATGTAAAAAACAAAATAAGAAAACAAACATTCTTTGGCTCTATGTTGTGTACATCAGCCCATCTTTTTAAAGTATTTTTTGGCACATTTTCTGATTTAAGAATAGTTCTCCCACTTATAGCTAGTGATTAGGTGAAGTCATTTATTGTCAAACAACTGTGTTTACTCTTTTTAAATCAAAATGACAACAGAAACTGTCCAAATGACCCTGAATAAAATCCTCCATTCTCCAACAAAATCACCATCCCCCTGTTTGCTTGTTATCAATGTTGTGCATAAAAGGTTTCTGGGCTCCTGATCAACCCTTGCCTCTTTCATCATTCTGAGTGATGGGGAAAGCAAAAGTGCTGCCAAAGTATTTGCGGGGAAAGGTAGTTCAACTGTACAAAACAGTAGAGGAACTGGGAATGACAAACAGCAGTAATCAAACTCTGATTAAGCATTGGAAAGTGCAGGATTCTGTACTAGAAACCAGCAAAAATATTAATACAAAAATTGTAATGTATGCAAAGAAAAAACCTGAAATAACCTCAAGTGGAAATACACGGCTCTCTGAAAAAAAGTGCTGTGGCCGTTTCAAGGAGAACAATAATTCTAACATTTAAAGAAAAAAGGGTTGAATGGCCGTGTAGTCAGAGGAATAACCTGGAGGCGGGTCACTGATGTTTTGGGGATTGGTGAGCTCCAAAGACACAGGGACACATTGTCAAAATTGGTAGGAAGATAAACGCAGCTTGTTATTAAAGGAAACCTGAGGAAAGTGTGCATCATCGGCCTGGAAGCTGTGCATGGGACGTTGCTGGACATTGCAACACAACAACGATCCAAAACACAAAGCCAAGTCCACATGATTGGTGACACCAGAGCAAAGTGAAGGTTCTGGAGTGACATTCTCAGTCTACAGACTTCAATACGAACCACTCTGGGGAGAACTCAAACTGCAGTTCATGCCAGACAACCCAAGAACCCAAGAACCTCATCGACAACTACCTCAAGAGACTTCAGGCTTTCATTGATGTTAAAGGGGGGAATACAACACATGAAGACCAAACTTTTGGGTCATTTGGAAAGTTTCTGTCATTATGAGTAAACAGTTTTTTGACAATAAATGGCTTCACCCAACAACTATGAGTGGGAGAAAAAGTTCATGTCATTCATATCTTCTGAAAAATGGAAATCAAAATTATTGTAAACTTATCGGCACAACTCTATCTTCTTTAACTGTCATCTGTTTTGGAGTAGTCAAAACTGTAGCTCAATCCCTTGTAAAACCTAAAGAAACTTTCTATGTGCAGCGAGGTGCGCAGCTGGAAGGTAAAGATGTGCGAGGATGGACGACTCTGCTGCACAGCACAGCTACTGGACATGAGCTGATGGTCAAATTCCTCTTGGAGCAACACGCAAATGCAGACATCAAGTGAGCAAACCTGCAGCCGTTGCTTGATTGTGCTTTCGCTTTAGACCAGGGGTCTTAAACTCAGTTCCTGGAGGGCCACAGCCCTGCACAGTTTAGCTCCAACCTCAACTAAACACACCTCATGCAGCTCGTTAGGTCCTTCAGGCTGTTTGTGAGCCTCAGGTCTGGGATTTTCTGAGCAGGGTTGGAAGTAAACTCTGCAGGAGTGCGGCCCACCAGGAACTGAGTTTGAGACCCCTGCTTTAGACTGTCCTCACTTCACAGGGAGCCTCGATCTGGATTTACTCCACTGATGGAAGCTGCAGCATCTGGTCATGAAATCATCGTTCAGCATCTGCTTAACCATGCAAGTCCAACTAAATGGATATTCAAAATAGATTTAGCGATTGTTTTCAGTTTTTATGTTTCAGAGTATGATAAATAAACATACTCTAAACAATACGGTGCATCAAAAAGCATTTATAGTATTCCTATTTCTTCTTAAGCCTTAAAGATAAAAATCTATCGATGTCTGACTCAGGGGGTCCGAACAGAGGAGAGAAACCTTCACGGTGAAACCGCACGGACTCTGGCGATGAAGTACGGGCATGCCAAAATCGCCAACTTAATCGACATGCACGTCACAAGAGCAAAATCAGGTCAGTCTATTTCTCCCGTACTATGCAATGCATAAGGGGCGTCAAGTTCAAATCCTGGAGCCCTGCACTGTTTAGTTCCAACCTTCTACAACCCCACAAACCCAACGTCTTGAGGTGGTTTTTGGGAGCCAAAGTTTTGAATATACCGAAACAAATCACGTCCCTACAGCAAAAGGGCTTATACCTGATACAGCCTTTCTCCGCATTTTTAAAACACTCTCCGTAATGCTGATTGCCAACAGTTCTTAATTTTCAAGTTTCTGGTTGTCCCCCAATAGCTTGCTGGTTGGGTTCGGGACCTATTCAATTGGATCCTGGAACTTCCCTGTCAATCAAAATCTGTAAAGAAACTGATGCTTAGTTGTCTGTTTGTAATGGACTTTAATCATAAATTGTTTACCAGCCGTCATGTGCTCACCCAAAGCAGAGTGAATGATTTGGGTAGCATTCACAAGATGAATAAAAACAAATCCGTTAAAACCAGTGGGTCAGCGGACCCCAAACAGACAAAAGTTGTAGATTTGGCAGATCATCTAGTGGCCACGGAACAGAAGAGTTCAGTAAAGTTTGCTACAGATTCGGTTTTCTCCTCTGAATAGCACAAAACCCAAATACCTCTGGTTTAGTGGACAAGCGGCAACGCTATTTTTGTAAAAATAGGTCTTTCTCCACATTCCCTGAAATAGGGACCGTCTGCAAAGTGCCGAAGCCAAAATATATCTTGACCAAAAATTTGTTAAGTCGCTCTAAAATGATCCATTACGACCAAAATTAAACCACACACCACTCCACACCTGCAGGGATTTCAGAATTTGTTACATTCAGTATTTTTAAATGAGAGGTCCTGGGAGGATTTTAATCATTTAGAGTGGGCATTAACAGATACAATATTTAGCCCAACTTCCATTCAAAAGCATGAAACTGTTCCACTTTTCTTTTCAAATTTTTCTCCAGGATGAACATTTTTAGCCAGAAATACCCCCAGAGTACTGCATTTAACCTTAAAATGAGCTCCCAGGAAACGTTTTATCCGTAAAGTTAGCCAAACTTAAGTAATTTAACTAGAAAATGTATTTTAGAAATAACTTCAGGAAGCTCCAAAACTGATTTGTTTTAAACCCGAAACATGTCCCAAAAAAGGTTAGGATTAAGACGTTGTGCAAAGTGGTGAAAAT
>SRMA01025465.1:303557-380666 GCA_007224835.1 Danionella cerebrum | reverse complement strand
TAAATCCTGTAAAGATATCAAGATATATATCGTATATCGAGATATAGCAAAAATTTATCGAGATATATTTTTTGCTTCATATCGCCCAGCCCTAGTATGGTGTGAACTTTGCATAGTTTTGGTAATTCAATGTTTAGTTTATAATTGTCAGTACACAGGTATAAAAAAAATGTATATTTTTCTCTCAATCATGCGGCTGCACTTTGTTTCCCAGTGGAACACCAGCTTCTCCCATAAATCTGTGATCAGTGAACCAATCAGTGCACGACTTCTTAAAGTGAAGCGTATCAAACATTTACCCAACAATTTGTGGATGTGACTGCTGAGACTACCACAGTAGTCCCTTAAAAAGAGGCTAAATAAATTTTTTTTCTGCCTTAATGATTCCTGTATTTAAATACCTATTGTACAACATTTAAAGGTCTTGCATTGTGAGCCATGTGAGCTCCTCATTGGGATGTCCAGGCAGCAACAAGAGTTCATCAAGGGTTGCTAACATTGCTACGTGCAGCAGTGGCCAATCAGTACGTGAATCCAATTTTAAAGTGTCTGCAATTGGAAGCCAAACAGGTCAATGGAAAAGTGGCAAAGTAGAAGCTGTTGAATATTAGTTAAAAAAGTAATTATAAGTAAAACAGTAAAAAAATGGTAACATTGTTACTGTCCAAAAAACAGGAAGTTGATGCCTTCAAAAACTTGTGCAAAGAAATTAGAGCAAGTATGTCACAAATTAACATTGTTACTAAATGGTCATGTTTAACCCCTCTGATGTTCAACTACAGAACATGTTCAAGGTGTTTAAAACAGTACAATTATGACTTTGGGGTTCTCTTTCAGCTTGTTTTAATAGTAGAGCTCAGGGAAAGACATTTTGTCCCTGAGACCCACCAAGCTGTGCTCCCCCCTTCACCAGTCATGTGAACAAAAGCATTTGACTTGCTGGTGTGAATGTCCCAGTGGTGTTCAGTATCATGGGTCTATAGGCCTTAATGCCCTAATTGCATGGTATTAATATTATCTTTAGAGATTTAGAAATTCCGCCTCATTTACTTTTACTCAAGCCGTCAAATTGCAAACACACTGTGCTTAAATTTGCTAGAATTATGAATTACCTTGTGACAAAAAAATCTGAAATGTTATAATCTGGAATAAACTGACTTCCTTGTCTTGACTTCTCTTCATATACAGGTTTTTTTGTGACTGTGGCGCGGGTACATTGTCCAATCCTTGCACACTGGCCGGCGAGCCAACACATGACACGGACACTTTGTATGACTCCGCACCTCCCATAGAATCCAACACGTTACAGCACAACTGAGACGCAGAACGTGTTCGAGGAACAGAACTATTACGACTCTGGAGTGGGTGGTTTTCAAGACTTTTTGGTGTAAAGCTGCCTCAGTACTGAGCTCAGACTCTTGTAAACACTGCTCTCAATATTTGCTTGGGAGTGAGAGATGATATGGAAGAGTGAAGTATTGGGAAGCAATATGTTGACTCAGGATTATGGAGATGGGAGCTGCGGTGTTGCTGAGCTTGGAAGGGAAATAGACTTTTTTTTTTTGATTCCTTCGACTCATACAGTGCCGCCGAGTGTAACTTCAATGCTATTTGGAGATTTAAAACGAGTTCTACTGCAGTCTATGTACAGAACAGGCCTCATGGAGGCACCAGGACTCTGCAGTTTCCTGGATACAAGGCAGAGCCATTCCATTATGGCTTCCCCAGCAACTGTTTTTTTGACAGATGCATCGTAATATATGTATGATATTGAAAATTAACAAAAAGTAAAAAAAAAAAAATGTGATTAGCACTTGCTTTTTTAAAATATGTTAATATGTTATTCTGATCAAGTATGATTTTAAAGCTTTTTCATGTAGTTTTGTATTTTCAGGCAAAAAAAATCTTAATGTATTTGAATGTCTTTTATTTTATTATATATTATTATTATTATTGTTATTAATATTTTTGTTAGCACATATAAGGCTTGCTGTAATTATACTCATGTCTCAGCGTATAAGTTCTTTCTGTGAAAGAAGAATAACTATGAAGAGATCAGAAAAGTAACACTAAATTATCTTCCAGCATTTTTTTTTTCGTATCAATGCGATGATTTTTCTTGGGGTGAATGAATGAATGAAATGTTGCACAAGTTCAGAACTGTCTGCATCAACATTGTTACTGCCATTATCTAACAAAGCTTTCTATGTTCAGTTTCTTCCTCAGTATCCAGAGCTTTTTTTCTTAATTTGGGCCTAAAGAATTCTGGACCTTTTGACCATTAGTCTTTCTCCGAATGTAAAGCTATGTTTCCTTGATCTGTGAGCATTTTTATCCATTTTTCTGTGAGCACATGGTTTCACGCTCTCATAGCATTTATTTATATCATTTTTTTAGGCCAGTGGCCTGACTTGTGCCTGATTTAAGTGTGAGTGATCTGCAAAAGCCTTGCCGGAGCTGGTTATTTGGGAGGCCTCTGACCTCTGATCAGCTGAGACGAGTATCTGTACAGCCCCACTGTCATATTTTTTTCTGCCCCTCACTCCATCGCTGTGTAAAGTGACCATGGCTTCTCATGCAGCCTGAAAGTTTATGCATGTGTACCATAACATCTAGACTTAATATATTGTGAAGTCTTCAATAACCATTATGTAGATGTTAGTCTGAATTTAAAAAGGGTTTAATTTCCTAGAAAAGAACAGAAACTGGTCATTTTTAAGAAAATAAACTTTACTAGACAACGTCTTTGCGTCTGTTTGTTTGTGTTTTGATGCTCAAGAAATTTTAAATTATTTTGTCAAATCTAACCATCACAGCTGGGTTGGTTGTTCTGGGATTGTTGTAAGCCAATGAAAAGGCTCCAAAGCAACATCTTTAGAAGTTTTGACATTAGAATAAACTTAATGTACATCTGATTATTATTTTTTAAACTGTGCCCTCTAGTGGTGAAATATTACATACTGTTCCTTTAACACTTGACTGGTGTTTTTCAGCCACATCAGGGGGGTTCTGAGTCTATATTTGACCACAACATTTTCTGCAAATTGAAAGCTTTTTGGTGACATCTTATTTTTACACGTTTTGGGAAATAAAATGCACTACCTTTTTAGTTTTTGTAAAGCCCCATTGACTTCCATTATAAAAAAAACGTTTTTGATTGCAAAGAGTCATGAATCCTTGATTGTTGATGGTTCGTCGGCACAATATAAAAAAAAGGACACAAGACATTGGTCAAATTAACAGAACTGGTACAAAGGTTGAGAATGGATGGAGGACTTCACGATTAAACCAACTTTTTGGTGAGTTGTTTGTGTGTGTTCAGTCGTTCCAGCAGAACCTGCAGCAAGTCACTTGATGGTCTTTACAAAGGTGTTCACCACAACACGCCAGTGCTGACTGTTCGTTTTTTGTCTTGGTCACTACTTGCATATTCTTCTCTTTCCAGTGTCCAACTATTCCATGACACATGAGAAATCCTGTAGAATAAATGAACCTAAATGATATTAAAGTGTAGTTACTAAGTGTGCTAGGTTAGAAAATAGATCTGTTACCATTGGTTTTGTCGTAAAAAGGATCTGTGCCCCACTATCTGTTAACCATATCTGTCTGTAAAGCCAAACATCTGTCAGTATAGTTGAAGAGGTACTGTCTTCAAGAGCTTGTTAAACATGAGTGGATTACAGTTATTATAAGAGAACCTTGATTGCAGCGTCTCTTTGCTGTAATAACCCCATTCAGACACTCCACTTGTGCAAACAGCAGCTTGGTTCAAAGCAGCACCCAAGAGACTGTTGCTCTCATCTGGTTTATCTTGTCTGATGAGATTAAGCTGCTAATGACTGGATTCCTAAATACAGAGTATTTTCCCAAATTGTGTCATACCAACCTTTTGTATTAAAGCTTTAGGTTCAAGGGGGTCTGCTGGTAATCATCCCCACAGATCAACTGCTGCAGGGCTACATTGGCTCATTATAAAAAGCATTTTTTTTGTCTATTTTTTTTTTAAAAGACCAGCACAAAACAATTGAGACATAAATGTGTCTTCAACATATTCGCACTAACTAATGTTCAATGTTCACCAAAATCCTAATGCCAGGGGCAAAGGTGGTTCTCTGTACTTAGTTTTGCTTGCTTTAGTGTTAATACATCTATGGTCTACAAGAGCCTAATTTTCAAAGGTTGACTGTGGCCTTCAAAAACAGGTTGTTTTCAGAACATTGGCTTCTTAAATTAAGCAGATATAACATCTGTAAATAGCATTATAGCTATTTCAGCACAATCTCAGATTAGATTGGAAGAGAAATGAATGGAGACATGCGGTGTTTACACACATTTCAGCCTTGAACTGCTTATCTGTGGAACTGGGTTGTACATTAAACCGTACAGCTTGTTTTAAGAAGGAGAACAAGAGGATCACACCTAAGATACAGCTCGAATCTGTGTCCAATAAAGGTCAGGACAGAGAAATCTGAGTGGTTTTCACTGGGTACAGAGAAACTGGAATTTATATCCAACGGGCTTTTCTATAACTTTATCTGACTCGTCTGCTGTCAGTCTTGAACACTTTTACCCTTATCTTTTCTAAGCATGTGACAAACATGTAACAGCACATTTATCAGCAATGGACAGTGCTTGACAAAAAGCAGTTGGTGAGCGTTTTCTTTATGATTTTTATAGATCAGTAAGCTCACCCATCTATGTCTGCGTGAATGTTGGAAAATCAAGAGACTTAAAATCTTTTGGCGCATCCCAGCTCCTGAAAAAACAACTCCAAACCATAATCCTACTGCAGTCACAGAAGAACTGTTATGGACTCCAGTTTACACGACAGACTGCACTTAGCGAGAGTTCCCATGCAGCCCCTTTTACACACGGTTAATGAGCTAATCTGAAGAACAAAGTAAGTTTGGAAATCCACTGACACCAGTCATTTAACAGGGCTTGCCACTTTGTGATTGGGTTGCTGCAGTTCTCAAACGCTTTCACTTTATTTGCTAAGTAGCGTGGAAATCTCACAACTGGACATGACCTATGCGCAAAATCACTGAGCTTCCAAGAGGGGCCCGTTCTTTCATTAATGCAATATTTATGCTTAGGTGCTTGATTTCATACACCTTTGACTTTAAAAATGTTTCACACTCCAGAATTATGGATGGGTGAGTTTTACATAGATAAATGGTGGCCGGTGCCAATAAATGAATGCCAATACCTTGGAATGTATGTTTATGAGAGTGAAGAAAATATGAAAATGGAGAAAAGGCACCAAACTATTCTGTTAAATTGCTTAAGATAGCACCATTTCAGAAATGGAAATATCCAGATCATCCCAAGATACTTATAATTCAGTATTCAAAAACTCATGAAGATGTGAATAAGTGGGAATGGTGAAGTTGATACTTTATACTATCTCTTTTTTAAAACAACAGAATCAGACCCTCAGACCATTATGACTGATTTATTTAGCTATTTATGTTATTCAAAAGAAAACTATTTCATTCATTATGTTGTTTTGCTAAAGTTAACATACTGTAACTTGTATTTTGCTTTAGACAAAAAAAAAAAAACGCATCTCCACCTAAACTGTTCAAGTTACAGACATCAAACATTGCCAAGATATCCAAACTGGTCAAACTGGTTGCTATATCTTTTCGGGCCGGGACCTCAAAAGGATTTCTGGCAAATTGCTGAGATTTCTTGGAAAACTTATCATGGTATATATATTCTAGTGACCTCTTCATAGCAACCTGACTTACCATAGCAAACTAATGAAGACGTGAGGCTGGTTTATATTACTCATATTGGTAGGGGAACTTCGGATGATGTCAGTGACTCCTCCTTACCAACCAAAATTCTACCTTGGCAACCATTCCATTTTCCTTTGAGAAAACTTTCTTTTTGTGCACAAACTTTGGTCCATGATATCTTTTAAAACCTGGTCAGACCTGTACATAATCAGGTTTTCCAGTGTCTCTCGTTTTTTACATTAAACTAAAATGAAAACTTGAGTTGTCTTGCTTTAGTTCATAACCAATTTTATTTGCCAGGTGCTTATATAAAGTTCGCCTGGATTGAGTTCAGACCGGTTGACTACCTCGACACGTTCCCATCTCGATGGAGCCAGCGATTGGCCACTGAAGCTTTAGAACTCCCCCGCCGGTGACGCGGCAACATCTGACCTCGATTCCGCCGTAAGCTGCTCTCTGTAGCTCGTAAAAACGAACGAAATTATCAATGAGAGCGTGACGTCAAAAGGTTTGAAAGGGCACCAAGTGGCTCAGACTATGTCCTCTGAGTTTTCCTCCACAAATCTCAACAAAACTACCGAATAAAAAGCGCAGCAACGTGGAGCGCATGCAGAACGCTCCCGCTTCGCTAAAAAAGTGCTACGATGCGGCAGTTGTCAGGGGATCTCAGGGAGGAGGGGTGTGATTGGCTGAAGTGGCCATGTTGCCGTGGCAACGGTAGGGGGGGCACGGAAGCGTTGCCGTGCGGCGTGATCTCGGGGCTGCGTGGATGGAGGAAGCAGCTGCTGATCTTTTGACACAGCGCGAGCGAAAGGCTACCGCATGAATGCACGGGAGCTTTTGTCGTCGGCCGCCGAAGTAGAATGCACGAATGTGAGTAAACTCTTTCACTTTGTGTTTTATAACGCGGTTTATTTGACGGATAATCTCGGTTTAAAGCATGAAACGCGGCTTGTATAAAATGCGACCAACACAGTGTCGTTAGCTTCCATAATTCATATGCTATCAATGGACATATCAACACATAAAATTCGCCTCCTCTGTTTGTTGACGGCGTGTAATTCTTCCAGTTAACTTAGTTTGAACGTGTGCGTTTGCGGTCGAGACAAGTATTTACACTCCTCTCTATCCGAATGACTCTTCAGAACTAAGATATATTTCAGAGCAGTTTGTTTTTGTTACTCTGGTTTGCCCTAAAGCCACGCGTCAGTCGGACGCTAGCAGGACATTGTCGTTCATTAAAGACAGGTCATCAATTCTTCGGAATCTGTCAGCGGAAGTTTCCGAACGTTCGACGAGATATCAGCACGCGGCCGTTAAGTGTTTGAAACAGGAGTCGAATGATTACGTTATTTCATTCTCATGACTTCGAATTCCAAACACGATTCCAAAAAAGAATGTGATGCTAAAGGTTAGAGTTGAAGGTTACTAATGTAAATGTTCAGTTTGTGGTGAGTGGCCAGAATCTAGGGCAACTATGTAACTCGAGATGTGAGGGTGGAGGGGCTGTTGTTTTGTCTGTTATATGTTGTTACTGCACATAGGATTTCACAGAGAACGAAAGCAAGGCACTAGTTTTGCTCGTGACTTGTTGACGAAAAGGGATGTTCTCTTGCGGATGTGCGTTCATTATTTCCGGTGGTAGATAACGTCTGAGTGACATTGACACGTGGTCAGTGAACGCATAGCTTTGCTTAGGGAAGAGCGGGGAGCGAGTACACAACTGAGCTGAATGTCACATGAGCACATCATTTAGTTCTGCTGTCTACTTTTGCACTTTAGACTGTAGACTCATTCAGGTCATGTTGCGTAGGCAGAGAAAATGCTGGCTGTGTTGTTAACAGGGTTGACATGCATTTGCTTTTATTTGCGGAATGACCACATTAGCACCAATACATAGTGTGTAGGTCAGGATTCAGATGCATGGCTAGTTGTATCTGAAATGGCACGACTACCTAAATAGACTTCATTAGAATTGAATCTTGTGCTAATGCAGTGAATGGCAATAGTGTCTGCTGTTTTCTCTGGAGGGCTTTTGTAGGACATGGCAAATGATCCCATTGCTCATTGCTTCTCTCCTGGCATTAAAGAGGAAATTAATTAGTCTCATTATGACTCTCACAATGATAGATATGATCTGGCTTTTGGCAGTGCACATTTGCTTTTGCACAGAGGTTCACAATATGCAGAGTGTCAAGTTTAAATGAATTGTCTGATGTGTTCAGTCTGGATGTGACAATTCATGGTAGGCTTACATATATCTGTTAAAAACAGAAAAAGTTAGTTGTTGACAAGGGGTATTGAACTATGAACCAATAAAGTGTTTGATATAAGAGCTACAGCAAGAGTTTCTGGGCTCATTTTTTGTTCTATTAAAGAAACTATTTTTACCTGAGGCGAAGCCACAGCTAGCTACACAGGAGCCAAAATAGTTTTTCCCCCGATGCACATGGGGATTGAAAGAAGATATTAACAAAACAAAACACACTTTTGTACACTTATACATACAATCAGAGCCTACTCTGAAAAAAGGAGCAAGCCAATGTTGGAAGGAAATCTGTTTTTCAAAATTTTGCTGGATAATAATGAGAAATGACAATTGGACACTGGTTTTGATAAAAACTGTAAAAAGTACAGCTCTACCCACATGGTTAAACCTGGTGCCAACAGTCACAAAAATCCTGTAAGACGTTCAAAAGCATTTTTCCAATTACTTAACCATCTCAGTATTTTGGTCCATTTCAATGTTTGTTGTGTTTGTGGCAGAGATGCTCTGATGCGTATGATGCTGAAGAGGAAAAGCTCTGTGACCTAATACAGACCTTGCGGTCCACAAGTACACTGTTTATTTTGTAAACAGGGACTTTTTTCTCACAGTTATGCTGTTAGTCCACACATGACTGCAGCATTAATTTCATGGAACAACGCATTTTTGAAAATGACGGCCAAGGTGTGTCGTTTAGAAAATATGGCGTACACTGTTGACTACAAAAACAAGTTTTTTTTGGGGGGTGTTGGAGTTGTGTTTTTTCTTTATTGTCATTCCCTGCTTGCTGTCACTGTTTAGAGTCTTCTTTGTTTACGAAGACCAAGTCTAATGACAGATGAAACAAGGACTGGTTTACCAGAAACCTGCTTTGAGGCTTTAGCTTTTTAATCGACTGCAACCATTTGGCTTAACCATCACAGCATTTTGTGTTCGTGTTGATATGGCCTCAGACGTACAGTTTTTTGGTAGCTGTGATGGGCTACAACACCAACCAAAATCTGTTTGGGTATGTGTTCATGTTGACGCTACACCATGAAGCTATGCGTTGCCTCGACTTCGAAATGTGATTCAGTCTTAAGGCTGCAGAGAACATTTGCATGTTTTCCCAGTGCTTCAATGGGTTTCTTAAGGGTACTAAAAGACATGGATATTGGCCCTATGATGAGTTTGAAAGGTGCCTGAAAGGCTAGCTGCAAATATATTTAAATGCACTTTTGTGATTGCGTATATTTGCAGTGGTGTGACTGGTTTTCTATCCTGAGAAAAACAGGAACAGTGACTCATTTGGAAGCAAAAACAGTGCAAAAAGGATGAAGGTAATTAATTTAGGTGTTGGCATAATTGTGCTGGTAGAATCCAGACATGCCAAGGTGCCACAGACAAATGCATACTGGTCTCTAGCTAACTTGTATAGTAGGCACAGAATCATGAACATTCATCCAAGTGCAGGAATATTCTTAGAGACAGACTCTAGAGAACAAGCTCTGAGGTGCATCTACTTTTTGTACTACCCCTATATATGAAGACACTGAGCCACACAATTCGTGGTGACGGCCAACAGGAAAACGACTCCACACATGTTTTAATAATACCAATTTTATAATAACTTTTTTGTGACTATTTGGGGGCGGGGTGTCTGTACATTTTACCTATTTCTTTTCTTAGCGGGCTAGATGAGATTTTAACACCCCCCAGTGTCTGTACATTTTACCTATTTCTTTTCTTAGCCGGCTAGTTAAAGTTTTAAAAGCAAGCCAAGTCAGGCTAAGGTGGTACTTTTCAGTGATTGCGAAAACATGGCACAACATCATGTAGATGGCTGACTGGTCAGTTGCTAAAGCTTATGGATTGGTCAGAAAGAGTAAACACTACACTACTATTTTACAATCCCTGTTTTTACGTTCCTTTCTTTTTTTTATTTTAGTTATTTTTAAAAAACTTAATGTCCGTGGTGTCATTGAAAATATAACACTTTCTAGTTTATCAGGTAAAAGTTATGAGCTGGATACCTCAAACAAAAATAAAGTTATAGATTCACAAACTTTGTAGAAATTATTCTCGCATAAATTTTAGTTAATTATTTTTTTTATAAAACAAGTGAATGCTTGAGTCCCTTGTGGACTTTTTGACAAAACTGAATAGAAGTCACAACTGTGGACCAATAAATGACCAAAATCTGTCAAAATGGACATGTGTTTTCTGGAGTGATTTTTTTTTATAAGACAATGTCCAGGGTGCACCAAATTAGCACTTGTTAACCAATGAAACAATACGATTTCTGCATGCCCAATATTGGATAGTCTACTAAAGCGGCACTGAATCTCCTCTAAAATGTCCTCGATACAATCATATGTGTTCTTAGATGCCATAGTGTTACTAGCACCAACAGCCACTAACAAAAATACAATGTCTTTTTTTCTCCAGAAAAAAAGGTTTTGCTGTGCCCTCTGTGCCTTTTGGCCAGTCATGGTCAGACTTCTAAACGTGGTCCCAAAATGTTCAAGAGACTACTGAATCAAAACCTGTGCCACACTTGTCGGGTCCACCTTAATCATGTCCGTGAAAGCAACCGGCAAACCAGCAGCAGATTTTTTTATTTTTTGGTGGCAAACGAAAAGTGAGTAGTTGTGGTTTTATGTCTTTTCATTGTGGTAAACACATTTTTGGAGTACCAGTTTGGATGCATTTTGTTCGTTGCACTGTTACGAGTACAGTGGTATGGGAATTCAGTGCCTGTGAACCTGTAGACATCATAAAAGGTAGGCATCGCCATTTTGCTGTGTTGGGACTCTTTACACAAATTGACAAGCTGTTGTTGCCATGGTGTGTTAATCCTGTGTTATACCATCTGAATCCTGAGAAGTTCAGCTTTCAGATGATGCCTTGTTTGTCAAACTTTACTTAGAAATAGTGTGTACAATGTTTCTGCAAGTTTCAATAGTAACAGGTTAATGAGACATTAAAGAACTGATGATCTGTTTAGAATATCTGATCTGACGCATAAAAAACACTCCTTCGATGGTCTCCATTGCTCTGTGTATTTGTGCATTTCTTCCTTTGGTTTTAGAGTAGGGTTGTGCATTTTTAATACATTCACTATGATGTTATCATGTGAAACTTGAATGTTGTAGCAGAGCAACGCATCTTCAGAGACACGTCTAAACCAAGCCACACAGTGCGGATATTGGTAGTTGGTGGAAACAAGGCTAAGTGTGGTGAGTAGAGTTAAGCCATGCCATACCATACCATGAGTTTTCTGTGGCTGCAAAGTTTTTTGGATTGTTCTAAACCATTATAATAAAGTAAATAAGAAGTTTTAAATCTAACAGAAAAATAATCCAACTTATGTAGATGTTGCATTCAATGACTATGTCTTTGTTTGCTAGCGCCTCCTCCTTCCATCCTCTCATAAAACCTTCAGCTGCACACATTTCTCATCTGCTGTTAGTCTCTTTTTTTTGTTCTTTGGTGCCCTCAATGTTAAACCAGCAGGCACAACTCTCATCCCCAGGAGGCTGTAATGCTGTGGTCGCCATGGCTACATTGTGACACTGGGGCGTGGTAATCAAATATAGGCTACTGCTCTGGATTTCAGTTGCAAATGTAACCCCCCCTCTCTCTCTCATTTGGCTGGACAGTGTCACACCTCATGCCTGTCCCAACCCCCAACTCACTCTTGTGTTTTTGGACTTTGTCTCACACTTTTTCTTGTTTTGTGTCTTTGGCCTGGATTTTGAAGGATTTAAGACTATGGAGCAGCCGGCAGGCAGTTAGGGCCCCCTCTGTCCGTTAACAGTGATGCTAATGTCAGGCAGTGCCTTGATGAGGAGAGCGTGCCCCCCGGTGCCATAGCTTGTGTCATTCTAATCACAATGGCCCTCATTGTGTTGCTCACTCCTGTGTGAATAAACAGGGTGTGTTTAATTGAGACTGTTAGGGTGTGACAATGACATGGGGCGAAGTCCAGACGGCACGCTGTGAAGGTTGCGTGGTGGCTCCAGCTTGCATGTTTGAATGCCTTTTTAATTTTTAGGAGATTTTTAGGAATATTTTTTAAAATTTAAGTTGGAAGTTAGTGCAAATTCAAGATTTTGAACCTGCCATATTGTGAAACTGAAGAAATAAACTTTGCTAAATTTTTCGAATCCAAAATACTTCCAGATCTCTTACTTTTGGAAGGGTGCATTTGAACTCTTTTGCCGTCTACTTTCCTCATTCTTCCATGTGGGAATGTTTACATTTCACTGCACTTCTCTTGCTCAGCATTCACACACTCCATTATGGAACTTGTTTACCTGTGATTCATCAAAGCACTGTATACATGTAAACCAGGGGTGTAACGGTACGCTAAAATCGTATTCGGTTCGGTACAGTGTCTTGGAGAGTTCGGTTAATTCGGTTCGGTACAAAACATTAAGAACTTACAAAATCTTTATTTTGAAAAGCTGCCAATACACAATAGAATTCTTGCATGCAATAAATAAAAGTGACACATTTGGGTGATATTTTAAATAAATTGCACTTTTTATAAAGAAAAACACATTTTTTTTTATAAAAAATGAAATACTGCAACTAGTTAGGACCTGAAAACTTTTATCACTAGCAACAGCTTCAGCTTGTATATCAACAAAACTAACTTTTTAAGTTTTAGGCTAAAAAGATTAACCCATCCACATTTTCTGAAGAGAGCATAGATCTGGTTGCAGTGACAATACTCCAGCAGTAGAAAATGTTAGATGTGTTGCCTGCCCGATCTCCGTGGAACAATGTCGGCATACAACTTCGGTTTTTAACCTTGCTTTTAAGTTCAGTTCTGATGGTTTGGCAAATTAGTCATTTTTTAACCAGTGTTTGGATAGATCCCACAAAATATATAAAAACAGGTGTTTGATAGAATTCACTTTATTTTACTAAATCGAACATCAACATGTCTTCAAAAGTGGGCTCTTTAAAAAACCAATAAAATAAACAATATAAAGAAAACAGCAAGTAGTGCAGCACAGTATTCCATGTGTACTAGTGAATAAATTTCCCACTTTATTCTTTGGGGGCCCCCCCTCAAGGACATTTACGAAAATTTAGCCTTATTTTTTTAAGCATTTAATTTTGAATTTTAAGCACATGTTTTTGGATCTTAAAGAGTCTCTCTTTGGCTGTGTGTGTGTCACCTCTCGAATCAGGCTTGCAGAGGTGCTGCGTGATGATGGCGCAGATGAGCAGTCGTGGTTCATTTGTTGTCTTTTGCAAAATAACATCTGATAAAACAGTGCTTGCATGCAGTGACATACTTGTTTACTTTTCTTCTCATCTTTGTCGCGTTCGTCAGCAAAGCCAAATGTTTCCAGGTTTAAAAGGCTCCTCATATCTCTGACTGAGGGAGCTGCGCTCTTGTCACGCTTAGAGTGAAACACAAGAAGTCCAGCCCTCCTCTAACTTTTGGATATTTACACAAGGAACAGTTCATTGATTGGATATTTGCTCCAGAATTGTGTTCACATTCGTAAACAAATAGTTCGTCAGGCGTTTTGAAATAATAATACATATAGGAGTTATTCAAATGAGGAATATACATACTATTATTGAATACGTGTTTGCTTATTTGGAGTCTGTACTTGTGTGGATTACTGCTTCCAGAACCTTGCAGCATATGAATGTGTTTAAGTAGCTTTAACTTTGAAACGTGACTCTGAGTTGTGACAAAGTTGCTCCAGCTGACTAACAATGGGGTCTTTGTACTGCATGCATTGTATTAAAATGCCCTTAAGGGCAATATTAGAAATATTCTTAATGAGGGAAATATCGTTATTTTAGAGAGGACTAAAATGGACTCTGTTGCTGTAGTACTGTTCATCGTAGAGGATATGTTAGTTCACCAAAAGAGCTTGCAATTTCACGATAAAAGGACAGAGAATTTGAGTGGGCCTGTGCTGTGCGTTAATAACTAATACAGATTCTAGAGATCACATGTTTAAAAAGGGTAAGTAATCAATGGAGTTGCTTTATGTTATTTTGTTTTTTTAAATCTGTAATTACTTTGGGAAATAGAAAAAACTTAGAAGTTTTTGAAATTTCAAAAGTAATTTTAATAATTGACTCCTTCATTTCCTTCATAATTAATATGTATATTGCATACAAGTCAATGTTTCATCCCAGGTTTACAACCTTATTTTGAGGCTTTCTGACCAATGTGTGCATCATTGTATTTCATATATCAGGACAGACATCTATGTAGACTAAAAAAATAAGTGGTTAGTTTCATAAAAAAGTACAACTAAAATGTACTGCTTCTGATGGCGGACTGCATAAGTATTAAATGTACTTTGTGGAGCCTAAAATCAGAAATGCAGTTTAATTTCCTTCTGTTGTGCGATTCAGCAGCAGTGTAAATGGTCATTTTAAGAAAAAAACTTCTTTTGGCAGTTTGGGCCATTATCTATTCAGAAACTTGTAAAAAGAAAAGAAAACACATGTTTAGACAAATAAATGGACATCGTCAGCCTGTGTTTTACTTCCAGTTTCAACTTCCAGCTGTTTTATAAACATTTTAAGTATCACAATTAACAATTGCATCCAACAAATGTATTGCTGCTGTGTTTATGGTATTTTCTGTGTAGACATTTGGGAACCCTGTTCCCTGTATTCAGTGCTCTGTGTTGATAAGTTTCACTGTATCTCAGTTTACACATACTCTGTTGGAGCGAATGAGTGAAATCTGCTCATAGAGCTGCTTCAACAGAGCGATTAACATCACGACAGGCTACGATTTTCAAACAGGTTTGATATTTTCTCACAACTGTTTGATTGCTGATCGTGTGCTCGTCGTGAAGGGTTAATCTCTGTGACCTCAAGACCTTGTGTACTGTACGACACTCTATCAGCTGAAAATCGTGCAAATCTCCAAAATAACAACAGTGTATCGATCACACAGTGTATGCTCGCCTTTTTTTAGTTCTGAATATATTGGATTTACAATTGAAGGAACGAAAAGGATTACTGACTTTTAAAATCAATGAGCCGCCCTAATATGTTTAACTCAATAACGATATTAAATATACTAAATAAATATCTTAAATTAAAAGTACTTAAATGTTTCTTTTTCCTGTTTTACGAAGCCAACCTCAGTTTTTTTTCCCAAAATTACCAATAACACTGTCAGTCGCCCAATAATCTTTGAACGTACTTCTCCTAAATATCTTTTTATATTAAATAATTATATGACTATGAAATAGTATTATTTTACATATGAAGAGCTTATAAATGTGCAAAATGATAATGTTTTGCTTTAAGGAAACTTGTGTTAAAACTTGCTCTTATTATTATTATGAACTAAAAATATTATAGTATTATTAAAGTGTATTGCATTTTTTTTTTTTACTTTTGACTAGTTTGGGCAACACTAACATTCAAGGTACTCATTTAGGGATGTGGCTGACCAGCCCCCTCAATGTTTTGGTTAGTTTAATACTGAAAGTACATCAAAACAACTTTTTTTTCCTGAGATAAAATTTCTGTATAATTTCCATTGATTTTGGGTGTGATGTGTTACAGCTGTTTTGTCACCATTAGCATACGCCACATTTGGACAGTTATGCAGACATTAATTAGTAATACACCACGCTAGTCGCATCAGTGGTTTACAGTGCGTGGCTGTGTATTTTACACAACATAAAGATATCATCTGTTGATTACTGCTGTAGCCTAATGAGCACCCTCTATGTCTTTACTTAACATCCATAAGAAGTTCTCACTCACATGAGTAAAACAATGAATAAATCTATGTTTAACTTTGATTAAAGTTTGTGATGTTGTCATCAGTAGTGTTCATGTGAAGTGGGAGATAGCCGTGTCCGAGCTTCTGTTTTTCTTTTGAAGTAGGAAGTGAAGCCCCTCCTTTTACCCTCTTGAATCGACAGAGCAGGGAAGAGAATGATTTAGAGCAGCACTTTATGTGATTATTTATTTATTGATGGGCCGTTTGGTTTCCATGGCACTGGGTGTAATACTGGGTAGAAAAACATTTACGCTATCAGGCACTCAAAACCTTTTTTTTTTACTTTAGCTCCTGATTTATAAATATTCCATGTATAGATCCTTAAAATACAGTGTCAAAACTCCAGTTTTATATTATCTCTTTCTATGTGTTTTGCTTGTCTTCATGCTTAAATGATTCCACCATTACATGATTTATTAGATGAGCTGAAAACTCTCCAGTGATTATCTGAGAGCTGTGTGAAATGTGGAGATGTTCTGGAGGGGTATCACCTTGAATATGAGGGTTATTATGGCCCTGTCAGGCACTTAAGTAGACAGCTAAGAGGCTGTTTGCTTGGCCCTTAATGCCCAGAGAAATGATGCTGGATTGGAGGATTAAAATGTAAAAGAGCCTTGTAGATTAGAAATCTTTTGGGCAAATAGAATATTTTCAATTTACGTGCACAGTAAAATTGTGAAATGTGCTTAAAAGGTTTTATTTTTAATATGTTTTTCACCATTGGTCTAATTTTGTGTGAAATGTAATTTTCTCTAAAAAGTCTAACTCTTTTCTAGCCCAGGTTTATTGCGTAAATAGGCTGAGATTGTCATTTAAAACCTACATAGCTACTCCCCAGTTGCTCGCCTGTTGGTTACTCATTTGCATATTCATGATGTGTATGCAAAATACTGTCTGACGTAGATGTGAGGGAGATTCGAGTGATTAATTACGAGAAACTTCAATACTGAGCTATCAACGTTTTATTAAAGCATCATTGATAGACGCTGTAGTGGTGTTTGGAGGAAACGTTATACAACCTTACCACTATGAGCCAGAATCAGATGCAAATGTATCTTTTCTATCCCACTAGCCCTGCATAATTCACGTCAAGAAAAATTAATAAATGCACTAAAACTGTAGCCACTAATGACTTCATAACGCCTAGTAATTAAGTCATTGAAACTGGGAGAGACGAAAGGCAGAAACAATGGATATTAGGTGTTTTTTCAGCTAAATAAATTCTTGACAGAGTTTCCAGGGAGCCGCCAATAGAAACAAGTAAATGAATAATTAAAGTTGGAACCTTGTTAAGTGATGACCTCACCAGGATTCGAACCGTAATGTAACCAGGTCGGACATCAGTGTTCTAACAGGTTGTGACAAATATTCTTAGCTGTATAATCTGTAATTATTCAGGGCATATCAACACTTTTTAGTTGCTTTTTATGGTCTGGGCCCAAGAAATAGTTCAGTACGGTTCACCACAGTTGCATCGAATGATGGAGCCTGTTTCATCGTAATATTACCAACATGATTTATTGACATTACACGTTTGTGCGTTGCTAGCTCCGTCTTACTCTCTGTCTGACTCTTGCGGGTTTGTTTACGGATATCACGAGTGAAGATGTTGCTTTGCAGATAGCGCATCATTTCCGGTGGAGGTAAATTGAGCCTTTCAGGTCCAGCGTTGATGTAACCTTTTGACTCATGTGCTCAGTTAAAAAACCTGTTTAACCATGCATTAAAAAAAAGAAAATATTGGATTGGTTTGTTGGCTTAATGTTATTATATGAGTATTTTAATGTTGTGAACACTAAATAAATGAATTTATTTACAAGTAAAAATATTTTTTTAATGGAATTTTGATGTTTAAAAGGTAAATTAAATAATACTTAAAAAACAAAACCAGACAAAGTGCTCAGTTATATCAAAATGCCTGAATGTACTAAACGTTTAATGGAGTATTTCTTCAAATGAATGCAAACATGTTTATTTGTGATTAAATTGACCTATACCTTTACTTCTCAGATCCTCTTGGCTTGATGAGTCCGGTCATTGGAATGTCTCCAGACAAGAAAGCTGAATCTCCTGGAGCACACAGTGTCTGTGGTGCAGGGACTCTTCCTGAAGCAGAGAGCGCCTCTAGTCCCATGGCCACCAGTTTGGATCAGATTGGCCGTTCTGGACCAGTGAGTGTGGTGGCTGGTGAATCTGAAGATGACGAGCTGACTAACCTGAATTGGCTTCATGAGAATTTGCTACAGAACTTTACACTTGGTGGACCTGAATCGCAACCCATTAACAGCCCGCTGTTTGACATTGAGGGTGGTGCTGGGTCACCACACAGTAACACTGCCTCATCCACCTCTTCAGTCTCAACAGGAAGTGGGAAAGATCCTTACAAATCAAAGCCTCCGTTTTCATTTTCCTTACTGATCTACATGGCTATCGAGCAGTCACCTTGTAAATCTCTCCCAGTGAAGGACATCTATGGCTGGATCCTTAAGCATTTTCCCTATTTCTCCAGCGCTCCTAGTGGTTGGAAGAACTCAGTGCGCCACAACCTGTCCTTAAACAAGTGCTTCCGTAAAGTAGATCGAAGCATAGGAAAGGTAAGAACAAGTGATACTTAACTGTTGTAAGACTACTTGACATCATTGACCATGTCAACAAAAGTTTTTAAATTAGTTGCATGTTGAAAGCAGATTCATTTCTTTTAAGGCCTTTAGCAGTTAACATATGCAGCATTATTCCGATCTGAAGACATCCATGAACAATGTGATGCCATATAAAGTTGTTTGGAATTTCAAGTTCTTGGAACATTTTGAGTTATTTAAAATATTTGAACCAATTGACTCATTTATTTTAATTTTTAATTAATTTTATATTAGTTCCAAACTTAAAACTGTCTCAAAAAAGCAGGAGTATTGACTTCACACAGTATCAGTATTGAAACTGTTTTGTGTTTCTTTATTTCTTATGAGTCTTACCTGGACTGGATAGATAGAGGGAATACTTAACTTTAGACGTGTATTGATTTGACTTTTCTTGGCCAAATTAGAGTTTGCAGATTTTGACAGAAAATATTCAAAGGAAATGGGTATTTTTTTAGTTCATAAAATAAACTGTTCAACTTCACATATGACCATCAACTTTTCATGTACATTTACATTATATTTGCTAAGATTTTGAAATATTTGAATTTTTAGATGAATTATAAGAACTTATGATTCATTTCTAAAGCTCTTTAAATCATAAAGTAAAGGATAATATTTTAGTTACATTGCTTAAACATTGATTCATTTAGAGATACCGTATTTTTCGGCTCATAAGACGCACCGGCACATAAGACGCACCCAATTTTTAAAGAGGAAAATCCAGAAAAAAAAGATTCTGAACCAAATACTGTTGTAAAATATTTTATATCAACTGTGTAAAAGTTAACAGCCAAACATGTAACATGAACAGACAGTAAACAGTAAAAGTAACAAAAAAAAAGGCTGTAATGTTTTTCTTTGCCCCCACTCATCATTCTAAAGTTCACCATTCGTTATCACCATCACTGTTCCAGTGCAACATTGCCCCCACATTAGTAATACCGTAATAGCCAGTAACATTGTCACTACATTACTAATAATAGCCAGTAACATTGTCACTACATTACTAATAATAGCCAGTAACATTGTCACTACATTACTAATAATAGCTAGTAACATTGTCACTACATTACTAATAATAGCCAGTAACATTGTCACTACATTACTAATAATAGCTAGTAACATTGTCACTACATTACTAATAATAGCCAATAACACTGTCACTACATTACTAATAATAGCTAGTAACATTGTCACTACATTACTAATAATAGCTAGTAAGATTGCCCCCACATTAGTAATAATACAGTGGTTCTCAAACTTTTTTAGTATAGCCCCCCTTTAAACAAACACTCCCTAATAGCAGAGCACGTTACTTACGTTTGTTATCTCGTATGTACATGTGTGAGATGTACCATTGAGAGATGATTTGAGTTTGAGTTTATTAAAGAAGAGTTTCAGTCATTTAGAGCGTTTTGTTTACCTCACGCGAGCGCGCGCGAGAGAGAGAGATAGAGAGCGAGCGCTGGAAACAAGCGTATGCTTTTTGTTCTAATATAAATCCTTTTGATTTTTGTCAGCTTATGAAAACCCAAATAACTCCAAAGGATCAAACTGTCCAAGATTGTGAAACTGTCCAAGTGAATGTTTAGCAGAAATAAAACCCTCACAGACTGAAGACGATGCTTATCGATCATCATCTTATCAAAAACATAGCAGACAAACTATGAGCTGTGCCCATTTCACATCTTGAAATGTATTTTAGCGTGAGAAAACGGGTTTGTAGCGTGAGAGATCACTCAAATGCGAGAGTCAGCTGATCTCTGTAGTTTCGCTCGTGACGTAAGTATGGATGCGGATGCCAAAGGCATTGTGGGAAATGTAGTTCCCCCCCCCCCGTTTTCGTTACGTCCGCGCAATGGCAGAGATGGGCGATGACGTCAGCGCGCAGCGCTTGGTAAACAAATATGGCCGCAAGCTTCGGCCTAGCTCCGGAGCTCTTACACCTCTCATACGGCCATTACCGGACTTCGCGGCGGTTTGCATTCGCTTCATAAGACGCACCAACTTTTCCCCCTCAGTTTTTGGGAAGAAAAAGTGCGTCTTATGAGCCGAAAAATACGGTAACTACAGCCTGAAGTCTGTTCATGTTTTAACCAACACTTACAAAAGGATTTATTTTCTGTTTAGATGCAATTCTTAATTATAGTCCCATCATAAGCTACACCAACACACAGTACTGTATCGTTTACGGTTGAACCACAAGACCGAGATTAATTCAGTGTTGTCCATATTCACAAATAATGGATTTTGTGCAGGCTGTACTCTTAAGGAGTTAGACAGACGCGAGAATGCTCCATAAATACATAAATTTTGTGAGATGTATGCACCAAGCCATGCTGCCATATCATACTTTTAAATGTTTCCTAAATTTAATTCAGTGATTGCATTTCACTTTTTAACTAAGTCCATGTGTTCACCTCTTTTATTAAATAACATTTGGCTCCATGGCTGTGTAGTTAATTTTGTAGTAGTGAAAATTTCACTACTTCCAAACATAATTGACATAAAATATTCACACAGTTTTGAATTACTTGTATTCTACATAATGCCTCAGTGCTGCAGGAGACCTGAAACTAGCACAGTTAGAATAATTGCCAGGGACAATGATCAAATATAGTTTAGTGACCGCTGCAGAGAAAATGACCTCAGTATCCAGTTATTGACCAATCAGAATCAAGAATTTCCAAAGCCTGGTAATACATTTGCATAAGTTCTTTTTCTCAAGCTCCGTTCACACTGGTGCAGAGCCAGACGTTGTACTAACTGGGTCACTGTATAAAGTAGTGCAGCCCTGACTGCAGTGAGCTAATGTAGTCAAGAGAGATATTGAGTAAAGGCCTTTTTTTTTTGTTCAGGACATGACGCAAGGTAAATGAAGTGCAGCAGATGTGTTCACTTCTTACACATGACCCCTAGATGGCAAAATGATTTATGGAATGATGTGGATGGTTGTTTCATTAACATCTGACATTGTGTGTGAATCTGTGGGTTTCATGTGTCTCAGCCTGGTGTCTGTTGCCATGGCGATGTTTCCTCTTTCCTGTTTATGAACACGGCTAGTGAAGTGAGTCAAGGTCATATTCCCCCTGCAGGACCACACCTCAGACAAAGGGTGATGAGTCCTTCATTCACACTCACATTATTGTCCCTTGTGCAAACAGACTAGCAGATGCCATGCTATGTATACCAGATGATTCTCTTTAATGATGATCATTTTGCAGCCTGTGCATGGTACAGTTTTGACTGTACGAAAAAGGATTTTCCCTTCATGCCACCATGCTGATATTATGCTTTGTTCATGCTGCCCTGACTCCTCCCCTCTCTGTTCCTTCTAGACCAATGGGAAGGGCTCTCTATGGTGCGTTCACCCAGAATTCCAGCCCATGCTGATGCAAGCTCTGAAGAAGCAACACTTTCCCAATTCACATGCCTTCTACACCCCTCCTGCCTCCCCTCCGAGGTATCCTCTCTGGTTTGAATGTACTGTACTTATTAACAGAATGTACTGTTAATACATGTTGAGGTTTTTTTTTAGGTGCTTTAGTTTCTTTTCCTCTTTTTTTTGCTATTGATTAAGGTTTTCAGAAGGGGTGAGTTGCAAAAATACAACCTTTTTATTTTGCCGAGACTCAGAGTCTTCACACAGTCTTAACACAGCTTAAAGTCCTCTACACACCGATCCGAATTGAAATTCGCACAAATCTTTGGATTGCTTCTCGGCAGGCTGCTCTTCGTCTGGGTTGAGGAAATATTGATGCAATGACGCTCCCTGCCTGAAGATGCTGTTTACGGGGAACAACAGCTGCACTCTGCGCAGAAAGTGAGAGAAGAAGACAACAACAGAGGAACACATTGAAAAAAAAAACATAGAGCTGTTTATAATGTTAGTGGCTGATCACAGGGAGCTGTTTCACAAAAATTTGTGGTGTGCCATTTCTTTCCCGTTTCCTGTACGAAGTCGCTATGAAACTGCATGACGAGTGCCACCAACTCCTTTACTTTCATCTCGTGTCATCAAAAGAACCAGCTTTCATTGGTCGTTCTCCTTGCTATATGGATCTGATATGGCAGTGTGGAACTTTTTTTTCCCCCCAATTAGCACCACTCATTCAGGCAGATGTTTGTTATACCATTGGTGCCTATGGTTTTCGATTAGGGTGCGTTGTCGCATGAAAGTTCAGACTGAAAATTTGCATCCGTGTGCAGAGGCCTTCGCTGTGGTTTATCTACACTGTCATAGTTTTTCACAATAATCACAAATTAGCATGACAAAATTAAATACATTAAAAGTTTAGTTTCTTTTTCATGAGAGACATTGCTCATGCAAT
The DNA here is from genome assembly GCA_007224835.1 of Danionella cerebrum. Lineage (NCBI taxonomy): Eukaryota > Metazoa > Chordata > Actinopteri > Cypriniformes > Danionidae > Danionella > Danionella cerebrum. The sequence goes on along the minus strand of SRMA01025465.1, from coordinate 357,912 downwards.
GCTTTAACTGTATACTTATACAATTTTTTTTGATCCAAGCAGATGCAAATGTTGGCATATTTAATGTCACTTTTCCATCTACCTGCTTTGTAATAGCTCTGCCTGCTTTTGTATGCTTTTCCACCATGTACAGAATCCTTTGGTGAACCTTTTTATACCATTTTGGGTGAGGTTCTAAAAGCAGGCTAAGATGATGACATCCTGTTTATTTGACTGGTCAGTGGTGAAGCTCACTGATTGGCCAGGAAGAATCATAAAAAAGGCGTACAACTGCTTAGCTTTATAATAGCCAGTAATTTGTTTTTCAAACACTCATTTGCGCATTATAAACAAAAACTATAAAAAACAGCACTTCTTTGACAGTCTGAATTGTTTTGTTTTGTTTTGTTCTCAGCATTGTTGGCCTTCTCTTTTAATTTTTTTTCCATGCCTGGTTTGCGCATTTCTGTCATTCACTGTGATGTCACCAAATGGAACTATAATGTTGTAGCAGTCAGAGCTAATACTGGAAGTCTGTGCAAAAAAACTCACTAGTGAATCGTGGCGAGTTGACCTGAGCTAAAGCATGCGGTCATGCCATCACTAAAATCTACTGAAAAGTGACATATAATATTAATTGTTTACTGCCTTTTATTTATTTAATTAAATCTAATTGATGTAAGATGACTATGTGGGACTATGTAGAGCAGTGGTCCCTCAACCTTTTTCAAGCCCAGACTCATTTAACCCCTTAAGACCTACAGGAGCGCTGGCAATCCCATTTGCATCTCAATTTTTAAATGCCGGTAAAACAGAAACCACATAAGAATAAAACAGTTTATAAAAGAGTTAGACTTGCATATGAAGTATGTAACATGCTCATAGAGTCGTTTTTTTCCCCCACGAGTGTGTGTGTAAAAAGTCACAAATATCGCAATAAAAAACATAATCCACACTGCGGGGTTAACAGCACTTCTGACAGGGCTCTAGACTAACTTTTTACACTGGTTGCACTGGTGCGCCTAAATTTTTTTCTTAGGTGCACCAGCACAAAAGTTAGGTGCACCCAAATTTTCAACTGCATCACATTTAACACCCCATTCTCACAAGTTCACTTTTTTTAGTTATCTATTTTTTTTTTTTTTTAAATCACTGTCCATATAGACAATATTGACTTGTAAATGATTAACTAACAACCTGGTCAAAATAAAGTTCTTTATTTGAAGCACAATTCCACAAGAAAGGTAACTAAAACTTACTGAAAAGGTGTTTAAAGTGCTTTACTGAGCTGAAATTTTAACTTTAAACTGATTTTGGTCCCTAAGAGCAGCAAATACAAATAAAAACGATAATACCATTTACTACCCAGATCAAGAGTTTATAATGCAGCCTATTTATTTATTTTTTTTCATTTTTAAGTATCAGAATATTATGGTTAATGCAGTAACGAGACGGTAGGCATATTATTGACATAGGCTCCATGACATGACATGGCTTACCTTGGGCATGAGCATGCTCGACCTCACTGTGTTCAATAATATATTCATCGGTCTTCCTTTCCGCAAGATACGACTGTACACAATGATGCATTCCTTTGTGGCGATATATGTGTCTCCGTCGATCAGGAATTCCATGTACGCACTGTTCACAATTTGCACAGACGTTTTTTTTTCAATGTATCTGCGATGACTTCTATAAATTGGGTGCGCGCGACATCATTGCTGTACGTCGGGTTTACGTTCAAGCCATTTTTCTTCATAAGAATTATTTCAGACTTGAATTTAGTGAAGGGGAGTTCTTCTTTAGCAATATTGTAGGCAACGTTAAACTTAATTCTCATCTTGGCCTCGTCTGATGATCTGTTTGCAGCTGCCTGCCGCTGTAAAGGTACGTTCACATCGAACACGGTTCGCGCGGTAAGCGCGGATGGTTTCCATGTTAAGTCAATGCAAAGACGCGTTTGCGCGCATCTGAGGCTTCAGCGGCGCGGTAAACGCGAATTGAGCGGCGCGCTTGCCGCGATAGGCGCGTATTGAGCCACATAAAGGGGTGATACGCGTGTTGTGAGCCGCGCGCAGGAGGCGGACCGGCCGTAGACGGAGTTTCGTTTTTTTCCCACTCGAACGACGGGTCGCACCGGTGCAACCTTTGATTTTTTTTTTTGTCGCACCATTGAGAAATTAGGTCGCATATGCGACCAAAATGTTCGCATATGCGACCAAAATGGTCGCACTCTAGAGCCCTGTCTGATAAAGGATATTTTCTCATCACATTGTAAAAGTGATAAATTCCTTGTAAAAGTGAAATATTACCCGTGGGTCATGGCTTGACGTCATCTTCCCGGGACTTTTACCACTGCAAAAACTTTTGGCTTAGACTCCCTCCATCGGTATCTAAATCTCTCCTAAACATCCCATAACATCCTCTTTGCCATCTGTGAGCAATTTTTTTTACTCAGAATAAATTTACTGTGGTTCAAAAGCATTTTGGGCAACATTTTTACATTTACAATTTTGAGGGATAAAGCTGTGATGTGTCTGTATTTAGAAAAAATATGTGGAGGAAAAAAAACTTTTTTTTTGTGGTTTACTGTAGTTTTGACACTTTATTCAGTGAAGATTGACCTAACTCCATATATTTTATTTAAATCTAGGATATATGGGTTATATAGATTTATTTATTGCAAACTAATATACTCCAAAAAATAGCACCACAGCAGGTAAAAATGTAAACTATGCTCTGGCGGACTTGGTTCTATGGCAGGTCATAAAGGTTTAATGCAGGTATTTTTTTTTCATGGAGAAAGATATACCTCTTTGGAACGCCAGTCGCTGCATATTATGACAGACAAGTCGTCGCAATAAATGCATATTTGTAGTACGACCCCCGATATTTTCTTTCTTTATCTTTCCTAAACTTCTGTTTTTTACTCCATGTATTTGCATGTGGGTAAAATTTTGGATAAAGAATGGGCTAAAGACTTTTGAAAATAAAAGAAAATTCAGACACAGATAATGAAGTAAACTGAAATAATTGATGATTTACCATTTGGTACTAATTAATGCATGGACCATTACCATAGATTGCTCCATTGTAAATTCTCTTTTTGTACAAGGGTTTAGCAATAGATATACTGTTGTCCCTTATCTAATAAGCATGTAGGTTGCTAGTTTTGGCTGTTATTCTATGAATCTTCCGTAATTTTAATTGATCTTTTCATGTAACTTGGTCTGTCTGTCTCAGTTTCTGCCGGTCTATGCATCAATCGAAATACTGTGATGTCAGACACCGGTTTGGAGGATGGCTTATACAACATGAATCGTTTAAACCTGTTTCTTTGTCTCTCTGTAGTGCCTCATCTCCTCCTCATCACCTTTTCACATCGGTGCAGGGCTGTGGCCTAAAAGGTTGGTAGACTTTTTCAAGTTCGCTCCTGAAGTCCATGGCCAGTTCACAACAGTCATACACCTTTTCATCGCACATTGAAGCCCATCATTCAACTTGCTTTATTTTTGTTTTGCTCTCATGTTCTTGATATAATTGTCACATTGCTCTTCTCTTTCCTGTGTTTGGTAACCTTGACAACCACTGCTCCTTTGAAATTAGAGAGACACTGTTTGGCTCCTGGTGGAAGTGACTCATTCGTTTAAACCGACACACATAGAGTAGATCACATCTTTGCATCAGACATTTCTTTCTCTTTACAGAATGTGATTTTGATGCTGCCACTGCCATGATGCTGTTAAAGTCTGCTTCTGAGCAGAACAGTGACCCATGTAAGAGACCACCATACATCATCACATACACGACACTGGTTTCCTCATCGACTTTTGCTCATTTGTCCTCTTATTCATGTTTTACACTGGGTTATTTTTATCAATCCATGTATTTGCATCAATCCATGTATTTGTAGAATATTGATATTTCTCTTAAAGGTATTCTATGTTTGTATTTGAGACACACACTCAACCTCTCAAACAATAAGTTTAACAGTGATTATAACAATATATGGTCTGTAAATACCAGAATAATTTTGTCTTGACCACTCTAGATGTTTCATTTCGGGATAATTGTTTATCAGTAGCTGAAAAATCACAAGAATTTAGTCTTTGTTGATTCGCAAAGCTTTCTTCAACCTCAACACCATGCTGATATTGATGGAAAATTATCTATTAAATGAATGCTAATAACTAGTACAAAAATTATACAAAATTCACAAATCTTTGAAAGCATTAATATGTTTGTACAAAATCCGAAACCGAGATTAAAACATTTTTGTTACTTGATTAAAAATCGTACTTATTCTAGCTAGAAGTTTTCTAACTTATTCTAACTGTAGAATAAGTTAAATTACAAATTTAATCACTGTTGTGCCTGTAATCAGTTAATGTTTAAACAACGCGGACCACAAAAAAAAAATAAAAAAAAATATTGTACCCGACCTGGTTCGTGACCCTTTTTAAAGTAAATTCTGAATCCACTGAGAGTTGTTTTATCTTGATAATGCCATGGTCAAAAATTTAATTTATCAAAAATAAAATTGAGCTCACTTTGTGTCCATTACACAAAACACTGCTTCCTAATAATTTGTCAGCTTAAAACAAAACAGGATCTGATTCAAATTTTGTGCATTTTTCCCATTTCTTGGAAGTGATGTCATATGGGTTTGGTGCTTCTGTGGTTTCGTAGGTAGGCAATCATCACTAGTGGTCAGTCGATAAACTGTAGGATTTGTCACTTCCTGTTACACTAATGAAACAGTAACAACTTCAAGAATAAATGGTTTTCTTTAATATTAGTTTTAATTTTGTTAATTTGTATTTAAAAGATTGGATTTTACAAATGGCAGGAGAAATGTGATCCGAATGTTATTGTACTTCAGTCTATTTTTCACAATTGGTGTCAAATTTAATTTAGCATGGTGTTACTAGTTGAAACCCTGTGCTTGCCATGAATCGAGTATAATTATCGCATCAATACTGAACTGAATTATTGAAGGGTAGCGACAGCCAATACTTTCAAAAGATAGCATTTCATAATAAAAGTCTTTCCAATAGCAAATGTAAAATCTATTACGGATTTCGTAAATCCTTCTTTCAAATAATACAATAAATGGCCCATCTCTAATTATTAATTATGCATTTTCAGACACAGATGATCAAGAAGGACCCATAGATCTTTCCCGAAGGGACTTGGTTCTGGTGAGTCGGGATCCAAAGGAGGATCACAACTACAGCAGCTCTCCTGTCCGACAATACCCTTCCCAGCCCCTCGACTTCAGCATGGGTTTACACCAGGTCCAGGAGAGAGGAGGATGGGCACAGTGGTCACAGAGCCCACTGCAGAGCCAGCTTTTAGGGAAAAGAATTAGAAGAGATTCACGGTCTGATGTGGACGAGGAGCTCAAGGAGGCAGCGGGCTCACTCCTGCACCTCGCAGGGATCCGCACCAGTTTAGTCGCATCGAGACGCAAGAACAGGAAACTCAGTAGGAAATGAACCCGATCCTGTGGCCTGCTCGATCATGCTATCTCTCTTCTGGTTTGGCGTACATCTTTCATGATCTTTTTCTGTTTGGGGGGTGATTTGCATTATTCACCGTTGGGATAATATTCCAGTCCACTCATCAAACATGGCAATACAAACACAGGAGAGAAAAGCCATAATGATGTGTTTTATGTACAGAAAACTAACATAAGTTAAGTTTATAAAAAGAGGGATTTAATGGTGAAAAAAGGACACTGATAGAAAAAGATTTGCATGCTTCCACCTCTTACTGCACAGATCATATTTATATGGAAATGAATGCATGGATTTTACAAGTTCCCCAGACCTCTTGCGCTTCTTCACCTTGAGGAAACAAGCTTCAAAAAAAAGAAACGTAAAAAGTGCCATTGACTTTTGGATCATAATTTAAATATGAGACAAAGATAAAATGCAATAATTAGTTGACCTAAATATGTAAGTTATTTTATTTTTCTACTGCTGGTTTATATCTTGTGTGTTGGTGATGGCATGCCCCTGGGAGCCTTTTGCTGCCGCAGTTATGATGTCAAAGCCACATGACTCCTCCTGCGCATCTGGATTGGATCAGTGTGACCTGACTACTAGGACTGGAGAGAAGCTTGAAAGAAATGGCTTTTGTTATGTACACCTCAACCCTCAGTGTCTCTTGCCCCTCATTTCTAGTAGATTGCTGTCTCGCTGTTCCTCATCCAGTGACTTGATTTAATTGACTCACTTCTTGCATTCAGAGTAGTGGCCAATCAAAAAAGAACCCATTTACCTCTGTAAAATTCAAACTACTCTACTTAAGTGTCACTTTTCCTATGTATGGTTTTTCTCACCGTTCTTTCAGAAGCGGTCCAGTAGGGGGAGCTATGTGCATTTCACAGCTGTGTTTGAGCTCTCCGGAAAGTTGGGGTTTGCGTGGAAACTCCAGAGATATGAACAGCAACTGCATGCAACTAGAGACTTTCTCTCAATGCTAGACCTTGTAGAATGGTGCAATTATGACAGAATGTCACAGGACGTGAAGCCGGAGAAAAGAAATGCATGTTGCGTTCATTTCAAGGGCCAAAAGGATATACTCTCTGACCATGTTCAATCTTTTCTTTTTTTTGCCAAAGTTGCTGCTCACATACCTTGCCTGGCTGTGTGTTTCTGGTTATTTAGTTTGTTGATGATTGGGATTTTTAAGTGTTTGTTTGATGCTACATTAGGTTTTATACACCCAAGCATGTGAAAATGTGAAATACAACTGCCACTTGTCCTATTACACTGGGAAAACTGAACTTCCTGTTAAGTTGATTACTTAATATAGTTGCCTATCATTTCGAAGCTCTTTCCCTGTCACTTTAAACATGGCTGCCAATTTTCCTCCTCTCGGCTGTACATAGTGCTAATACAAAATAAAGTATTAATGCTGAGAAGGAAACCAATTCTGATAACAGCTGCCTATTTAATATTATTATTGTCAATAATAATTAAGATACGATCCATTTACAGAGTTGCCACTTTCACATCATTTGTCATGTTCATCTGCCATGAAAGTGGCAGGCTGAGCCTGATTTTGTAAGCTAACCTATGTTGATAAGGGTTTATCAAAGTTTATTTTTGCCAAAGATATGCAATGGTTGCATTATATATGGTATTAAAGAATAAAGGATTTTGTTTTCTTTTGCCAATCCTGTGTGCATTTCCTAATTCACTATTAACTTTAGTCACATAGCAGCCAATGATGAAAATATCAATGCCATACAATTATCTTAAACTAAATATAGTTATTTTTGAAGTGTTTGTAGCAGACTAGAAATAGAGACCTGCTACCAATGTGACATTTAAGTTTTAGCTGGTTACAAGATCCACCTTTTTAACTTTTATACCCATGATATTATTTTTGGTGTGGTGGTTTCAAAACTAATCTACTTGAGTCAATTTATAATATTACATCCCAGAATGTGTTTTCAACTTTAATATAGTCATAAAATATTATCCCAGACGTATTGTTTCTGGCTTAATAAACAGCTGTGTATCAGCACTACATTAACCTGCTAGCAAGCAGATCAAGATGTTCCCACTATCCCCTGAACAGAAACACCATATGTTTACCAAAATTACCCCTACTTCCACATACATCTGGGGTTAATTCTCCAAGATGTTGGGAGACACCTTCCAGTCAAGATCTTTCAAAAACTGTCTAATTGCCACTGCTTTGAAGGTCACACCAAATATGAATTTGATTTCGATTTCTTCTTTGTTTATTCGTTGAAAATCAATGAAAAACACTTTCATTCTTAAGATAACTTTTTTCCACACACTTTTCCACATTACTGTAAATTGGTGGGTGACAAAAAAATAAAAATCTGATAAAAAAGTAATATGTTCCACAAAATATAATATATAGTAAAATGCTACCAGATGTGGTGTGTGTATACCAAGAGTTCTACTTGAATTTTTGACCCAAACATAAAAAATGTCATACGGTGTGACGTTCACAGTAGTGACAAAAACGGCTTTGTTAGTGGTAATACGTGTAAATATAAATAGAACGGAAAGAAATTTGTGTCATCAAGTTATTTTTTTCCGTTGTCATAAAGTTTAAGAGAATATATTGAAAGTATTTTGAATGATTTGAAGAGCAATACCCTCCTCAAAAACTGAATTGCCCTAATTAAAAACTTAATTACCAAATCTTCGCACGGAAATATTTCAAGAAGTTATTAATAAAATATTTGAGTTAAATGCATACTCCATTTTCACTCTATGAAAATATAAAGCAATATTTATTCTTTTGTGATACTAATTGTAAACCAGATTATCTAAAACGAGGAAGTATGAACCATGTTTTAAAAAGTGAAATGTAATTTTTATAAAGTAACATCGTGGTATTCCATTCTTAACGGTAAACAAAAGATAAACTAGGTCACTACATAAAATAAAATAGAGAAAATCTCTCAGGATCTTGTTTAGTCTTCTTCCTGTGTTCCAGCGCCATCTTGTGGTCGTGTCACATCCCGTTGAAATTCACGATAACTACCCAGTTTATAAAACTACGTTTTAAATGAGTAGATAACGAATTAAAGCACGTTTTTTTTTCAGAACACGGAAATGTTGAAAGATTATGTTCTAAAAATAGATCCGCAGTAACGCTGGCTTCTCTGTGTGTGGCTTTTTTGCTGTCCACTATTCCCTTGACTTTCGGCATTGAACCCTTGGCCTTGATTCCTGAGTCGTAATCTTCACAACAGATTCCTCTTCTTCTTCTTGGCTCTCCTCAGCCCATCTGAGCTCTGGGTTCAGGGTGGTGTGTGTAGCACAGCTGCTATAAGCGGCTCACACTCCCACCACTTTTCCAGCAGCAGAACAACAGCTCTCTGTCTCCCAGCTCAAACATTATTGCAGGTGCAGAGATAAGAACCGAGTCTGGACTTGAGCTGAGCTTTTGCATCGTACCACACTATGCGTGAAGCAGAGGCCTGAGATGTTTAACTGTATTGTGAAGCATTTTAGATCCATTTCTCATTGCTTGTGGGACTGTTTTTAATAGTGCGCTTTGAAAAGCGAGGTGACCTTGAACAAACTATTCCAGTACTCAAAGACAGGAATATTTGTGATAAGAGGGGTGATGTTTAGAGCTTTAAATGTTTTCTATTGCAACACGCGAGAACTTGATAAATGACGTGAAAAGCTCATTCAAAATAAATTGAGGGAAAATGTCACTTAATATTATTGGTAAAGTTTGTGTTCAAAAGCCTAGTAAATACAGTGTACCTCCGATTTGTGAATGGAAACAATCCATCCAGGAGTGTTTATGTTCAGCATCCTTATGTATGGTGTTTCAACTTAAATCCACTATTTTACCATGTGAAAAATCACATACAATGATGTTGTTCTGTTGTTGGGTGTAAAGACAAACGTGACGCTTAGAAGTCCGGGGCATTTCTTAACAGTTTACAATTTGCTTTAAAACCGTTACCTTTTTTGTGGCAACCACAGCTTCTTTTTTTAACAAGTATTTTTATTACACAATGTATTCACAACAAGCCTGAAATTGTAAAAGATAATTGAACTCAGAGTAGTAGATGTTGTAGTTTATTTACCTCAAAAATTGAGAATGAACAGTTTTTATGTTTATAACAAGGTTCAAAAGTGTTGAGACAAAATAAAAATGTATAAATTCCGAATTTAAAGATAAGGTCAAAACGATGTGAAAACAACGATGTGAAAATATGCCTTTGAGGAAAGCAGTTTGGAAATACTGCCATCTCAGAGGTTTTGATTTTCCAAGGGGTACCGTTCTAATACCCAATTAGATTGTGTGAATTTGGAGTCTGTAAAATTAAACTGAAAGACAGTTTTTTCTTACTTTTAATTTCCATTAACTCGTTGTCATTTTTAAACCAAAAATTTCAAAGCTAATGATTTTTTCGAAAAACTACAATTGGTATGGGTTGCAACATTCCTACATAAAAAAACAACCAATGTTATTGGTGCATGCGCCGGTGCCGGCTACAAAAGTGACTGGCTACAAAAGTAAAAATGTCTAACTTTAAGCTTATATGGAGTGACAATCGCTAAACCATGGTGAGCGCCCCCATAGTGCTGACTGCAGAATGATTTCTGGCCAATGCAGGCCACTTTTCTATGGGAAAAAGTGTAATTTTCCTCAGAAATTACGTTCTAAACACAAATGGTTTTATTGATTTTCAAAATTATCTATACAGTGATCAAAGTTCAATCTTTTTTTTTCATGTGGCTCAATTTTCCCCTAAAAAAACTAGGCCCATGTGATTGAGAGAAGTCGTTCTCAAATTATTGTTTATAATTACAAAATAAGTTGTAAAAAAACAGACTGTGTGGGAGGGGCCTGTGTGAGCCAGACTCGAGGTGGAGCTCTGAAACCATGATGGTTCCATCTTCTTCAAGAAGTCGCGTGTGCGCATGTCAATGGCAGCTTCAAGGAGAGCTCCATGGTGGCTTGCTTCATATTTGCCCAGTGGCAGTAGGCGCTGTCACGTGTTCCATTTTTTTTTATACAGTCTATGGTCTGTATGGTTAAGGGTTAATGTTCCATTGACAAAATGAAAATTAGTACATTACACACTTAACTGTTTCTTATTTGCTTGCTTTTTGTGTTCTAATGTCTCTATCTATGTATGCACTAATCACTGAAGCAAATTCTTAGAAATGTAGAAACGTTGTCATTAGATGACATTAAACATGATTCTGATAAAAGGGATTGTGTTTAATAATGATGTCTTGAGGATGTTTGCATTAATCAACATTTGTAAACAAAGACTACAGTGTTTTTTTATAGAACATTTCATATACACAAATTATTGTTCTCATTTTAATATATAGCATGGTGTCTCTACAGCATTTTCAGTAAGAAAGAAAGAAAGAAGAATACAAGGAAAAAGCCTTAAAAATTCACTATAATGTACTTGGATAAAAGTCAGTGTCCAAACAGCAAACCAAATTTAAATAGGAAAGAAAAAACAATTATAAACAAAACATTCGACATCATTAAGGGTCAGACACATTTTTGTTCATTAACAAATACTATTAATTACAACCTGTAGAAATAATTTTAAGTTTATTGAATTTGCTTGGAGATATTCTATCTGTTCTGTTTTTAAAAATGCTTTTAAAACCTTTGCACAAACTGAATGAAGGGTACAGAAATATTACGCATATGACTCATAATTAAAGCTCTGTTTTAATGCACTTAAGCCAAGTGTATTCTAGTGCACTGAACAGAGAGTTTCAGTTCAGTACCGGTTTTGTCGTACTGGATTAATGGTCACTTGAGAGTGTAAATGTTAAACCCAATTTATATTTATGCTTCAAGCCTATGTGCATAACCTATGCCCAAAGCCTTTCTGCAATATCATTTCATGAATGTTAGCCATATGTGAACTTCCACTCTGTGACTTCTGTGCTTGTGTCAGATATTGTATATTATGTGCTATCTCACAATCTTTGCATTCTCGCGGAATGGGGGGTATATTTCTGCACTTCTTTGATCAGTTGCTCAGGGATTTGATCTGTTTGGCACATGGCGGAGACACACAGATATGCGTGGTGTCACTGCGGAAATGCTCTGACCAAACTTCTTAATCAGAGATTAGAATTTGCGTCTATAGCTGTGTCTAAATCCATTTTTCTGGCTCCTTCTGATTTCACGGCCACTTACGTCACAACGCTGCCCGAAGGCTTGTCCCATTTTGTCAAAAATCCTAAATTCTTCACAAAGAAGCAACACAAAATAGCGAGCAAATTCATTGGAATTTGTATTGAAATGTAAGTACTGTAACAGGACAGTAGTTCAAGGGATTCTTTAAATGCTAATAGTGATAGTAGCAGTTTCAAAACATCTACCGGTAAGTTTTACTTACAAAATGTTAATAGAACTCCATGGTTAGAATGAGGCTAGAGCGAATGATGCAGCCTTAGAGGATCCTCCAAAGTGGTAGCCTCCGGAGACTGGATAGGCCCAGTGAAATTAAAACCCTATGAACTGAGACACCCTTACAAAGCTGTATACATCATAGAGTGCCATATGAGAGTCATTTTTGTTATTTGTAGGGGTGTAACGATACACTCTGCTCACAATACGATATATATCTCACTATTATGTCCACAATTTTAACCAACTTCTGAAATTGTCATTGGAAGAAATTGTATTTAAAATGTTTCGATATCACAAAGCTAAGGAGGTTAAGGTCTAGTTTGATTTGTACGAGAGTGTTTGATACCATCCATCCACTAGGTGGCAGTGGTAATGTTTTCATTAAGTCATCTTTTTTACTGTAAGTGATGGAGAGAGCTAATTTAATAATCTTTCTCATTTGAAATTTGAGTTAAGGATAACTTTCTCCCGGTAAACAAGGTAAAGAAGTTTCAGAAATGACTAGAATCACAATCCACAAAGCAAATATACTTCAGGTCCTAGACAATATTTCTCAGTAGCTCCATGATACATATTGTGACAATTCTATATCTTGCGATATATTGTGCAACGATGTATTGTTACACCCCTAGTTATTTGACAAATAATTATTTATTATTCCTGAAAAAATAAATTAATGCAAAACTATACTATGCATATAAGGCATAAAATCAATATAAACTATTTTGTCATTTTACAACTTTAAATGACAAAATTGTTAACATCATGCCACAACACAGCCATCAGGGGAGAAACAAAATAATTGTTAAAATTGTGGAGGGGTACTAAGCCCTTCATCTTAGCTCTTTCCCTTGAATGCGCTAAACAGAAAGAAAGAGGAACGGGGTAAGTCTAAGGGGCATAAATAGTCTGGCCCATCTCAGTTCATCTCAAATGATATTGGTATTAAGGACAGGACTCACGAAAAGCCCTCAAAGCATACCATAACATGTCATACAGTGGAAAAGCAACATCATTGCCATTAATATCGTTGTATCGTGCACAAGCTGCATCTCACAAATGAATTGATTTTCCCACTACAGAGTTTGTCAACAAATAATTGACTCCAGTATAGTCAACAAGCTACTCTGTCAGTCAAATTAAACTATGTGGATGAAGACCGATATAAACGATAGACAGCCTGGTTTAGATTAGAGTACATCCACAACTAAGTGTGACGCTTTTGTTCAACTAAACATTTGATGAAAACCATCATCACCACTGGAAGGAGGGCTATCAACCAAAGTGGTTTGAAACACAAAAAAAACCAACAGTAAATCTAGCTAGTTACTTCGATAACCTAAAACTATCATTCAGGATATAGCATGCAGGGTATGTCAATGGTCACTCAAGCAGCATCTTATGAATGGTTGCATATTTTCAAAGAGATCTGAAAAGGATGACCTTAGAAGTCAAGAACTTAAGGAGTTGCCTTTACTCTTTCATAACGGTCCAATCCAGATTCTATGTATTTCCTCATTAGTATTTTTCTCTGAGCAGCATAGGTACCTTCTGAGATAGGGTGGGCCGAGTCAATGCACTTGCGCGATGTGGACTAGAGAATACAGTGTCCCGTCACTCGTCTTTGGTGAAGGCACAACAGCGCCGTTTTGCCCCGAAGAAATCTCTGTTCGGTAAATATGTGCCCGCTGTTTAAAACACCCAAAGCGGCTTGTCAGAATGAAGAAATCCCTCTTAAAGGTTTTGGTGAAGAAGGCATAGAGGAATGGGTTTGAGCAGGAGTTTATGGGGTAAAAGAGCACCAATAAGACTTTAGCATGAGAAACTGTGATCAGCGGTAGTTTCAAGGCTGCAGAAATGGCGAAAAATGAAATGGGCGCCATACAAAGGAAGTCTGTGAAGATAAGAACAGCCATGCGCTTTGCGATGCGCATGTCTGCATTGGCAGGAACAAAAGTGGGATTGCGGACAGTCAGGTAGATCCGCATGTAACAGACACAAACCACCAGAAATGCTGAAACGTTTAGCAGGAGCACGAGGACCACGTAACCCTGAGAAATAGCGGTTTCTACATCCATGGGGAGGCAGATGCTGGTTTTCCGGTAATTGCTCACTCCAGCCATGGGCATCAGGGCAGTCATGAGAGCAAAAACCCACCCTGCAGCCATCACTGCTGAAGCATGTCGTAGACGCATTTGTCGTTCCAACTGCATGGCGTATGTTATCGTGTGCCAGCGCTCCAGAGTGATGACAGTCAAGGTATAGACGGACAACTCACTGGAGAAGACTGTGAAGAATCCTGCTGCATCGCACCCTCCTCCCATTTGCCAGTCGATACCATAATTATAGTATCGTGACTGTGTGTGAATGTCTACTGCTGCAATGAGCAGCAGGTATATGCCCATGCAGAGGTCTGCGACTGCAAGGTGGCACATTAGGAACCTTGGTACGGTCATTTTGTAGCGGCTTGTCAGGAGAACTAGGAGCACAGCTGTGTTGCCCACGATAGCCAGGATACTGATAAACCAGATCAGAACTCGTAGGACGGTAAAACCCATTATGTCCTCGCAGGGGTTGAAGGCATCCGGGGTTGGGTAGCAAGTCACTTCGATCACATCCTTGCACTGGTCTTTGAAGAAGTCAGGGTCCATATGCCCTGCACCGGGTTTGCTGCACATTTGATTCTTCACAGACCTGGGGGAACACAAGTGTCTGAGTACACTGTGATAAAAGAAAACAAGCATTTCTGGAACCTGTTAATAAAACCTTGTCTTATTCCATACCTAATGCTAAACATTTCAAAGCTAAATGTTTATAAGTAACTTATAAACAAATTATCCAAACTGTTATAGCCAGGACACAAGCCTGGATGTGTCATGGAGCAACCGATACAAGTTGCTTTTCTTTGGCCATGTCCACAAGAACACTGGGTTTTTGAAAACTGGCTTTTTCTCACACAGTGTACAAAAAAAGTGTCCACACATAAAAGCTGTACCAAATAAAAAAGGTTGACAATTAATTACAGCCTATGAGAAGTCTGTGTCGAGTTAACAAAAGACAGGTCCTTAACAGTGACCTGGATATGGTTGCAGTCCTGCTCCACTGTTCGTTGTTTAGATAGGAATCTTTTACACGCTGAAGGCCGGTATAAACAGCAACACAGTCCTTATATCATCCACTATTAGAGTTGGTCTTTGTAAACCAAGAAGACACTGAACAGTGATGCCAAGCACAGCAACGAAAAAGTCATAATTGCATCGTTGTGCCCAGCATTGGCTGTTGTTTTCAAAAATGTGCGGTTACATGAAAACACTGCTGCATTTACGTGTGGACAAACAGGGTATTTATGCTGAAAAATACCCGTTTTCAAAGTAACTGAGGGTCTGTGGATAGTGAAACAGCTAGTCTCTAAGGTCATTGTGGATCCAGCAGCTCTTCACCCTATCGCTAAGGTTTTGTTGACACTTTCATCGACTTTTTTCATGAAAGTTAGAATGGCTCAAATCAGATTCCTTTCAAATACTATAAAGAGCCATCCAAGCTTTTTTAACCCATTCAGACGTGCTTCCTCACAAATACAAACCACTGGAGAAGACTTTTCATTGAAGTCGAACAAAACTAAATTACTTTAAGTCACAAAACTACAAGCAGAGACAATTTTTTACATCTGTAAACAGCGCATTGTGATCATTATTACTAATCAATACTAATGAAAACAACACAACGAAACTTAAACCCCTAAACTTGATGAAACCTCAAAAGAAAATCCAGTATTGCCACCTGAAGCTGTGTTTTGTACCTGATCAAAGCTGGTTTTTAGTGAACCAGAGAGAACCAGGTTAGCCCAACTATTAATTAGCTTACACCTGGAAGAGGTACCACAATATATCCTGGAGGAGGTAATCCCTCCTCTATTTAAGAACCTATTACGAAAGCCTAATTTTAACTGCAATACGTTCTAATTTACATGTTCTGGCTCATCTAAAAGCATTTGATAGCTTGCAAACAGCAGAGCAAAAACCGTATCCTACAGTCTATCCTTAAAAGTGATGAGGCAAATTAACCGCATTGATTTAGTTCTATTAAAATCAAATGAAAAACACTGGGTTGACACATGAGGCTGAGAAAAGGATTTTTGAATAGTTTGTGACTAACTTAAATTTCTTGAAGTTCTTGAAGGCACAGCAGTGGCTGGGATAAGTCAGGTTGGCCTGTGAGAGCTCCGTGAAGAGCTCAACGCTGGGAAGTTTCCTCAGAGAGTGCACTGAGACGGCCTTCAGAAGCCGAAGGCTCTGCAGAATGCTTTCTGGAATGGCCTGCACAGCTGTTCGTGAAATGTCCCTGAAATCAAAGCAGCCAATTCACTCTCTCTCATACAGGATCACAACGTAAAAAGTACAGTGTTTTATCAGACGACTAGTACAGATTTAAAACCTTTAAAGGCTGAGTTTCATTTCTCTTACATGCCGTTGAAATTGAATGATGATAATTTCGCCCATTAAGCCAAATTCATCAAACACATATAAATGTTGTTAGGTTAATAACAGCGTTCTAGGATTGATTCAGGAGAACTAAATCTGAATGTAATGCCAACATTAACTATCCTATTAACCCATGTCCTTATAAGCAGATCCAATTCTTCTCCAGTTTTTTTCTCAGTGTGAACCTGTGTTGCTCCGCCTTCCACCCCTTCTCTAACCGAGCGGACACATCTGAGCACACAGCTATATTGTAAATTCCTACCTGTCTCACACACTCATGAACTATTTTCTGCAGATAATTAAACACAAGTGATTTTTGGTGATATAAATGACTTATTATGACCTATGTATACACATATGGCATCAAAACTTACTTTAATGAAATAATTACTTACATTTGTGGGTCATTTGGTTGTGCTGGCCACCACCTTCAGGTAAGCAACAAATGTACATTTCTACCCACTTCAATTGGATTGAACTCTCAATACATGTGAAGAGGTAGTTACCTCTTCTCCTTAGCCATTCTTTTTTTTTGTTCAAAACAGGATTGGGACACTTCTTTGCCTCATGTAAATGTGCAAAAGGGAGGGGAAGTGGAAAGGGGCTCAACTGGAACGCAGCCAAATTCAACCAACCATTGACTGTTTAGAGCTATGGTAGACATCACTCAAAGGATTGTGATAAAGAGCTGGGTGTCTCAAATTAGTGTCTCCGTCTTTGGAAGTAGGACTCTACTTTGTGGTGGTAGCAAAAATTGCAGAGTGGCTGAAAGTTTAACATCTAATAAAACTTAAAGAATAGAAGAAACTTTTAGTACAAGGCTTTAAGCATATTTTTTGCTATAAAGCTGAGCACTTTTAAAACAGGTGTTAGTGGAAATCTGTTCACATCTATGACCAGCCTCAACTGGACAGTTGATGAATTACAGGTTGCAAATTGTCTGCCATATCGGCACTGTGGCGCAGTAGGTAGCCTTCCAGTTAGAAGTTAGAGGCACATTGGTGACCTTCGTCGGAAGAGTTTTTAATGTTCTTGCCGTTGTTTGAATACATGTTTGCATGTTTTACATGGCAAACTCTGGGTACTCCGGTTTCCTTCATCCCCCCAAATTAATTGAATAATCTAAATTATTCAACCTTAGAAAATTTAGTATTACCACTTGAAGCTGTGTTTTGTTTCAAAGCTGGTTTTAGAGAACACCAGTAGACCTCCGTCAAAGGGAACCAGGTCGGTAAGAAGATGACTGAATGAATGAACGAATGTTTGCCAAAGAAATGGTTTGGGTTGTTTGATGCACCACATGATAGATGTGCTGCCAATGACAACACAACTTGGTGACACCAAGCACATCGAGTATTGAGACAAGAAAAACACTGATCTCTGTCTGAACACAATGAAATGAATGAGATTGACTAGTAACAAGCAGAGGAACACTACCTTTCATGTTCATCTGTGAAAAGTGGCCGATTCTTAAACATTCATTACTGAGAATGGTTTTAACAAGCACGTAAACATTGTTTCTGTTTTTCACTTGTTTTTCAGCAAGTCTCAGAAGGGTAAAGTAGAGCAGCCATCTCTTGTATTCTGGTGTATTTATGCTTTTCCATTAAGGCCGTCTAAACCTGGGAGAGATTGTAGATATCCCCCTGGACCTGGAGGCTGTGACTAAAGGAGGCCGGTTCTTTTCGCTGTGTCAATATTCTGTGATGCTATTTGTTTTCATCATTATTGCTCAGTCAGCTCTTGATCACGTGTGATCTGAATAGTGTTTCTTTCGGACAGGGGATATTACAGTGCCGCTGCTTTTAGTCTGGTTCCAGACTGTGTCCCAGCAGGTAAATGAGGCTGGTGTTTATATGAGTGTGTAGTGATGTTCATGCTTACAGAACGATGGGGCCTTCTGCTCCTCGAAAGGCGTCACTGTGTATATGACTCAGCTGCTGGTTTCCCATGAGAAAGCTGTGAGAATGAGAGCCAGAGGGATTAGATGGAAGATTAGAGGTTTGATATCAGATGCGCTTTTAGAAATGTAAAAATGAACTCACAGCTTTTCAATCTTTGTACCATTAAATGCATCAGCGTCTATCTCCCGAATACCATTCTTTGTTAACCTCCTATAAGGATGAATTTAAGTTCAATTAGTTTTTGATCATGAGGTTTTCTTAGATTTTGTTCACCATAGATCTGCTTTTATGATTAAAATATTGGGGAAAACTTTAATATAGTCCTAAATAATATTTTCACATTTTGTTACTTTTATAATGAAACAGACAGAATTTTTGTGTAATTCCAGTAAATCAAATGGAAACAAATAACATTGAACATTACAATTAATAGTTGTTGAACATTTAAAAAAAATGTTTTTTTAATGCTAGCAATGCTCTGATCAATTTACAAATGAAAATGGTTTAACCCTTAGAAGTCTCTGCAAGCACCGGTGTGTGTGCCAAACACATGGGCAGTTCTGAATGAAGCAGGAATAATGCACCCTATTTATTTAATTTTTATTTCATAAATAATGTGTAAGTTTCAAACAAACATTACCAGAGTTATGACAAAATTTGCAATGTAATTTGAATTCAATGTGAGAAAATGCGAGATTGTATGTCAGTTTTGTTTTACAGACCCCAAATCAGTGCCATGTGGTGAAAATAAGGAAGTACATGTGACAAGTGATTTGACTATTAGTTCTGACACACACACAAACGCACAAAAAACACTTTTTATTTTTGTTTTAAAACATAAAAACTGCTCATTGTCAAATTTTGCTGTAAAAAAATGACAAAATGTAATACTCAAATGCACTGTACAATTTAAGGTTTGTTGTGGAATCATTGTGTAAAAAGATCTGTAGTAAAAAAAGAAGCTGGGGTTGTACTAAAAAAATTTTTTTTTTTTAGAGTTTTAAAGGTAGTTTATCTGAGCAAATTATAAAGTGGTAAAAATTGCCAGAGACTTCTGAGGGATAATAATTTACATTTTAAGAAACTAAAAATGTGTTTACTGAATTGTTGTTTATTTTATCTACAGTGTACTTACAGCTCAGTTATGGTGGCATGAGTCAATCCATGAAAAGCGTTCCTAGGAATCCTCTCTATGTGCATATTATCTTGCAGATCACTGTAATGGATAATTTAGACATTTTCTTCTAGCTCTTTCTGTGTGTATGTATTTTCCAGCAAGACAGTTCCTCATCAGAACTTACAGTAAAAACCCAAGAGCAGCTGAATGGATCTTGGAGAAGTCTGGCAGGATTTTCAGACCGGTGTTTGATATAGCCCTTGAGCAACATAGACACAGACAGACAGAGAAAGAGACGTTAAATATGTCAGAAAGACATTTGTATTTAGTCTTTGCATCTGCAGCCTTTGTTTCCTGTGAGAAACATTTGCTATGGATCTTGACCCGTGTTGAGGTCACTCAGCTTTTGCTGAGCTTTTTCAGGACTGGAAACAGAGCACAAGGGAATGCACTCCCTACAAGTCAACTGCTGTAGAACAGCACGAAACCTCAATGATTCACAGTTTACCCGAGAAATGTACTCAAAAACAAGTACTCACAGATAGCAAAGCTTCGGAAGCCTCCAGAAAGCATCTTTGTGTATCACAAGGTTTTTGGATTTTGTGATAGTTCTGTTAGATAGGGGCACAGGAGTAGAGAAAGAGGTTATATTGGGTTTTATTCTCAAGGTTCATGTTTGTGTTGACTTTAAATAACATTGCATTCAGTTAATAGTATTCTAATTATGCTTATGTTCAAAACCATATGTATAATATGCTTCAAATGAATGAAATGTTAAATTAGTTCATCAATTTTATTTACTGGTACATTTGAACATTAGAATGCTATTAAAATGCTAGTTCTAAAGTTGTTAGTGATCTTTGGATTTCATTTCTACATGCAGAGCTTCAGCAGTACATACATCTCTCGTAATTCTGACAGATTAGAGAAGGCAAAGGCTTCGATCCCCTCAAGAACACCATTTTCGGACACCACACTGAGGGAAATAAAAATCAGACAGTGATGCATATCAAAAGAACAGATGGAAATTGTTACGAGTTTTGAGAGAACAATGAAGTTGTTAAGTTGTTAAACACAAAGAACAAGTGTCAGAATTCAAAGGTTTCTAAACCCCATCTGGAATAATAATTTGCACCGTGTGGTCTGTCAAATTCAGTTTCAAGTATAAACATCATTTCCAAGTGCATGAGTAGTTAGTTACAGCAACAAATGGTGATAGAATTGTAAAAATGAATCATGTTCACCAATCAAAACCTCATAATAGTTCTAAGCCAGTTTCGGGGAAGCCCAAAATGGCTGTTTTTTTTCAACAACGAATTCAATGCACAATAATATGAAAAATATGACAGACCTTTACTTTGTTGAAGTTTTTGGGATCACTATCCAAATAGAAAATGCTTTAAAATAACTAAAGTAATTAATGAATATAATGAAAGTGTAACATAAACAACTAAAGCACTCCAGTGGAGCCCTACTCAAATGCATCAGCCAAAACAAAGATGTAATTCTATTGTATAAATCACGCTTTGTTGGCTCTATACCAGGATAAGTAATTTGTGTTTAGTCTGTGAAACATCTGAGCTTGTATATTGGCTACAGATCCTGGATTTCTTCACAAAACTAGTAGAATTTATATATGGATTTGACTCTCTTTTCTAAATTAAATGCAAAATGCAACTACTTTTTTTTATTATTCTTATTTTTTTTTTAAAATTGGAAATGGCATAAAACTTAAATCTTTCCATACAAGCAATGCCCTCCACAGTGTATTAAGCTGCAGGATGTTTGTAAACACTAAGCATTTTAATATTCCTCTGCAAAATGTGTCTCTATTACTTTTACACAAATGTAAATGTGTGATATCAGCTTGATGTAGATGTTCTAAATTACTCATTAACAGGAAGTTGATGCGGTGCACCAGGGCTGAACTTTGTTGACCAGTGCATTTTTTTCAAACCAGATTTATTCTTAATCATATATTTTGTGTTTAGTGGCAAAATAAACATTTGAAGAAAAATTAACACTGCCCACATATATTTGCTGTAAAAATTAATCCTTGAACAAAGCATAGAATGGATGTTTTTCTCACCTAGATGCTCAGTAGATATTGACAGGAATAAGACAGTCAATAAAATGTTCTATGAAATGATCATATTTTTCTTTCATATTTTATTATTATTTTTTTTAAATAATACCTTTAGGTGAAATAAATTTGATTTAATGTCTTCTTTATTTTTGATAGTGCTGCATTTTCCTGTGATACATATCTCTAGTGTTTGGGCCACTGTTAAACATCATGTTCCATATAAAAGTCTAAACATATTCAATCAAGACTAAATATTTTCTGTTTATAAGAGCTTTTGAATTAAGTCAAAACTAAGGGGAAAATAAGAGAGAGTAGAGAGCGTTCGATGGCAAAACTTGAATAACCTCCATCCGGATTTTTTTTAGAATGCACGCTTTAAATAGTAAACAGCTTGTGTCCTTCGTTTCTTCCACTTACATTCTCTTGAGCTGGTGGAGTTCAGACAGCGCTGCTTGCTGAAACACTCTGATCTGAGTCAGTTTGATCTCCCTGCGTACAAATGAAATGGAAGAGATATGATTCATCAGCCAGCCACGCTTTTTCATCAAACTGATACAGATATGCATTTCTTTATATATTCTGAGGGGAATCGAGAGTGTTCACATGGAAAAGCTTTTTGTATTATCACTGAAAAACATTTGATACAGGTTTAAATAACAAACAGACAGCTATAGTCTGTATAAACCAAAAATATTAAAATTTGTATTGAAGATTAAAAGTTCAAGTTTAATTGACAGTGAAAAAAGGATCAGTTGTGATAAATAATCTGTATCACTTGTTCAAAAACATTGGTTACTTGATAAACTGCTTTTGCCATGTCAGCGATCCTTGAAAATAAAGCTAACAAATGCTAACGAGCACTTGGCATTCAATGGCAGTAATTAAATGCAGCTAGTGTTCTGGTTCAACTGATAGTCAAAACAGGATCAGCTGAGGTAAATAGTCTGTATTCCTTGTTCAAAAACATCTGTTACTTGATAAACTGTTTTTAATAAGTCAATGACTCAAAAAATTTTGCCTAACAAATGCTTACCACTTAGCATTCAATGGCAACAATTAAATACAGTTTTCTAGTTTAACTAATAGTCAAAAAGAGGATCTGTTTCAGTAAATAATCTGTATGACTTGTTCAAAAACATCTGTTACCAGATAAACTCTTTTAGACAAGTCAATGATGCTGAAAAATTAGCAACACAGATGATTACCACCACTTAGCATTCAATGGCAACAATTAAATACAGTTTTCTAGTTTAACTAATAGTCAAAAAGAGGATCTGTTTCAGTAACTAGTCTGTATGACTTGTTCAAAAACATCTGTTACCAGATAAACTCTTTTAGACAAGTCAATGATGCTGAAAAATTAGCAACACAGATGATTACCACCACTTAGCATTCAATGCCAATAATGAAATGCAGTGTTCTAGTTTAAGTGATAGTCAAAACAGGATAAGCTGAGGTAAATAGTCTGTATTCCTTGTTCAAAAACATCTGTAACCTAAACTGCTTTGAACAAGTAAATTATGCCGGAAAATTAGCAAAACAAATGGTAACCAGCACTTAGCATTCAATGCCAATAATAAAACGCAGTGTTCTAGTTTATTTGGTAGTCAAAACAGGATCAGCTGAGGTAAATAGTCTGTATTCCTTCTTCAAAAACATCTGTTACTTGATAAACTGCTTTGAACAAGTAAATGATGCTGGAAAAATAGCCTAAAAAATGCTAACCAGCACTTAGCATTCAATGGCAACAATTAATTACAGTTTTCCAGTTTAATTAATAGTCAAAAAGAGGATCAGTTCAGGAAATAGTCTGTATTACTAGTTCAAAAACATATATGTTACCAGAAAAAACCCTTTTAGACAAGTCAATGATGCTGGAAAATTAGCAAAACAAATGATTACCACCACTTAGCATTCAATGCCAATAATGAAATGCGGTGTTCTAGTTTAAGTGATCGTTTAAAGAGGATAAACCGAGGTAAATATTCTGTATTCCTTGTTCAAAAACATCTGTTACTTGATAAATTGCTTTGCACAAGTCAATGATGCTGAAAAATTAGCAAAACAAATACTAAGCAGCACTTAGCATTTAATGCAGTGTTAAATTGCGGTGTTAAATTAATGGTCAAAACAAGGATCAGCTGAGGTAAACATTCTGTATTCCTTGATCAAAAGTAAAAGAGTAAATGCTAATCAGCAGAGCATTCACTGCAATTGTTACAATGTTTGAGGTTCATTTATGCTCCAGAGATCGTTGCAAAGAAAAATATCAGGTATTCTTTGAATAGATTTCAAAACAAACCGACATGTTTATGGCCTATTTACAGAGAGTTGCTTGTGCCACTGTTTGCCATGTAATCTTGTAAATTCCTGTATGAAAATGATGTTGTTCATCCACATTCTCATGGTATCAGAATGTTTCAGATTACAGTGTTTTTCTTGAAAGTATTATTTGAGTTCACCAAGCAATTCCTCATAAATAGCTTAGAATGAGTACAGTTGTGCTCATCATTAGTTTACACACCTTGGCAAATTTCTGAAAATATTAAGATCTGGGATGTGTAAACTTTTGATCAGGGCAAATTGGAAGGTCATTGGAAAGTCTTTGTGTCAAAAAGAGTAAATACAGTTGTTTGACAATAATGGTTTCACCTAACCACTAACTATGAAGGAAAAAATGGTGATTGGTCAAAAATATCTCCAAATTGAAACACGAAAAACATTTGGAATAGGAAAAACTCCCCATGTCTAGCCTGAATATTCAGATCTGGGGTGAATGTTGCTTTGGATTTAACCTAAATTATTCTTGTCAACCACACTCTGCCTGGAACAAACTGGAACATTTAAAACATTTGTTTTCGGATCTCCAGTTACTATATTGTTTACTGTGCTTAGTTTGATTTGAAATCAGAAAAGATTAATCGCTGTGAGGCAAGTTTATCTGTAGCATGTTGTTTACAATTTATAATTTGGTTAAATCAACGTGCTTTCCAGGAATAAACAAAATCTATTCCAAATGACATTCAAGTTAATGACCCCAATATTTTGTGTGTGTATTTACACAAACATCGTCTAATGAACTGACCCTGATTACATTACATTTAATTAAAATGTTTGATAAATTTTGCTCATAACCAATGACATGAATGTACAATAGCTTGTTCTATTCTAAATGAATTAAAAATGAGATCATGAATGAATGAATCATTCAAACCAACTGGTTCAATCCTCTTCCAGCTCCTCTTTCTAGTAGTTTGTTGGTGTCCATTTCTAAACACTAAAATACACCTTGCTTAAGTCCTCGGTCTGGTCACATTCAGCCACCATTCACATTCTCATTCACTCTTTTAACCCCTAGTCTCTGAAGTCTCTGCATGCACCAGTGCATGTGCCAATCACACGGGCTGTTCTAAATTAAATAGGAAAGATGCAATCCACCAATTGTTTGCTTTTGTTTTCAAATATAAGATGTAGGTTTAAAAAAGGTTAGTTTGAGGCATAATTTGTCTTTCAGTTTCATTTTGCAGACCCCAAATAGGAGCCATCAGTGTCACCTAGTGGTGAAAAGAAGGGATAACCCTTGGAAGTACAAGACCTGGTATATGGCTTGTGTGTTTCAGTGTTCTGGCACAAAAAACACTATGGTATAAAAAGTGCTTGGAATAAAGTTTAGGAGAGGTTCACACATACAATTTTAACATTGTTTTGACCTTGTCTCTGCGTTTTGGGGTGATTTATGAATTTTTTATTTTGTCTCAACACTTTTATTTTTATAATGAAACATAAAAACAGTCTATTCTCAATTTTTGCAGTTGAAACTTAATACTCAAAACTCTTAATACTTATTTTCCCCATTCCCAGACTTCTACAGGTTAATAAGGAATCTATATTTTCAGACTCTGGGAAGAAACCGAAGAGGCATCACTAATCTGCCTAAAAATCAGTTTCTTATGAAAACGCTATTAAAGTATAGCAGATTTAAACGCCTCTGTTTTGCACAGGTATTTTAATTGCTTTTATCTGAACATTATTTATATCAAAACCTTTTAATGCATTGAAAATTTTCTACATCTTGCAAAACAATATAAATATTATCTATTATCTATATTATCTATTACCTATAGTCTCATCATGTGTTTCTTTGAAACACTTTATAGTTTATTAAAATTCGCACGGAGAGGCAATGCACCAACATAAAGCCTCATCGAAACGGTGTATCTTTCAGGTTTATGTTTTTAGACGGTATTCTACAGAGCTTCTGACTAATAGACAAGAGGATGCAGACACTTGCCTGCTGCAACATTTGAATTCTTACTGCATACAACAGAACAAAAACATTTAAAGTTGAACTTCCTACAGAATTGAGTGTTCTACTGTTCTTTGACATCTATGACTTCCCACATCCCTTATTCCATCTGGTATGCACATGTACTCACACATAGGTGGTGTTTTTGGGAATGAACCTTGTCATCTCATGCACCTTGTTCCCCAGGCAGAAGAAGAAGCATGTCGAGCCGTTGAATGAGCAAAGATGAGATCTAACGATCCTGCCATCAGAGATTCCTCTGGAGGATCCCAGACTTAAGCTCAGTATCATCCACCCCAGCAGCAGCGGGCTGGTCCTCCTCCCCCTCATCATCAGGTATCTCTCAAGAGGAAGAGTTTTGCACTGTTCAGGTGAGGGTTCTCTGTGTTTCGATGTCTTTCTCCGGTGTCCTGCTGTGTGTTCTGACTATCCTCTTTTGGAGAGGCGCTCTGGTCAGAAGCTGCGAGACCTTGGCAGAGAGGCCTTCTGATAACAAACAAATGTTTCCTTCATTCCTCCCTCCCATCCTCATTTCTCTCATCTTCTCATCCTTTCCTTCAAAAAGTCAACACGGTCATCCTCTTCTAGCTTGAAATGCCTTGTCTGGATAAAGCTGAGTGTACTTGCTTGATAAACATCAGCTTGTAGTCCAGATGAATGCTTTCCCTTCTCAGTGAATGAAAAAGAGATGATGTTGTGGGAGCTGATTGTGTCCCTCAGGGAATGACCTGAGCTGTTTAGTCTTAAAATCTGTGCTTGAGTCTGACATGTGGAAGTTTGATAGTAGGGAACTGTGTGTTCAGACACCGACACCAAACAGACTCACACGCGTGCCCACACACGCGCGCACACGCACACATGCACTTTAAAATTAATTACATTTTTTATGCCTGTTTCAGTTGATAGATTGACAAGTTTCTGTCTCAGTTTCTGTGCATATGATCACATTGACACTTATTTTAATCATTGTAATGTTAAATTATTTGTAAATTCCTGCTTTGTATTTTATTCTTTCTAATGGGCACACATTGCTTCTGGCCATACACATGCACAGGTTGTTCAGAAATAACATAAATCTGTATGTCACATAGAGATAAAATAACATTTTTAACAAAATATATTTAAATGTTTCTCTTATAAGATATAGCAAAATGCTCCCAAAGGTGTATATTAAGATTTTTACTTGAATTTTGGGAATTTTTACTTTTGAATTTTGAACATAAAAAATGTCATATAGCGTAACATTCACATTGTGTGAATGTGACCAGCTTTGTTTGTGGTAAATCATGTAAAAATGATTAGAACACAAGGAAATATGATGATTAACAAAAAAAAAGGCTTGTGAGGAAGTGAGTTGGGGAAAATACAAACTCCATAGTTCTGAAATTCATAGAAAAATGCATTTTTTTCAACACGTCTAATAGAACATATATTTGGAAATGTAACAGTCAGAACTACACCAAAAAATTCAAACATGATATTTGAAGTAAAAAAAAAACTTTTCTGGCTTATATTTCAAGTAAGAAAATTGTAAATGGGATGTCTGGAAAACTTGAAAACTTGGGTCTTGAAAACAGAAATTTATCAAGTGACTGATGAAAACATGGCAATTCCAGTTAAACTATGGTCGGTTTTGTTTCTGAATTTCGTTATTGGTCTAAAGGTTCTAAGATGGTCACAATAGAGTTTTCCTTGTGGATGTTTTGGGAATGAACAAACTCTAGCGGGGTTTTTCCTGCTCTGCTTTTCTATATGACATTATATTGATTGCTTTACTGGCCTCGCCCTAATGGAAAAGGTCCATCTACAACATTCAACTGGGGAGTCCTCTCTCTAGCTCATTCCATGCTCGCCCCTCTCAGTGTTATGTATAACAATTTCATTTTTGATAAAGGTGAATGGGCCACTGCTTAACCTTGAGGGCTCTTGGGGAGCAGAGCCTGCAGGGGTCACGCAGATAAAGAATAGAACTACTTCCTTGTTTCTAGCATGATCATGTGACTTGCGATGTAAATATATATCATCTATAGCACCAGCCATTGGCTGATAGAACTTGAATAGTCACATTATTTGTTTCCGTGTATTGGTCAGGCACTTACATGTGACCACTAGTGGCAAAAATTGCATAGTATGCTTTTAAATGCAGTGTTGAAATTTTATAACTGCAGGGAAAAAATGGGTGGAGCACTTTTCAAGAGAAAATGGGACCCCCAGTGGGTAAGAGCTTCAATGACATCCAGTGGGAGATGTAACTATTCACAGGAGCAATAAATCTTGCAATTATAACCACCTTAAGGTAAAATTATTAAAAATTAGATTAATACATTTACTGAAACAAATTAAAAGCGAACAAGAAGGCATTTCTTATCGACCATTCCATGCTAAATTTCATAGACATTCGAGGGCCTTCACCGCTTCAATGTAATCGGTCATTTGGGGCCCTCTACTGGCCTGGGGCCCCAAATAGTTGTCAGTTCATGTTGCAACTGTGGAAAGAGATTTTTTTTTAACCGAACACACAAATAGAACAGATGGTCTAAGCAGGGGCTATACCTTTAGAGTCTTGGAGAACTTGTTAAAATGAGGTCACTTCAATGAAACATCCGGATATTTCCATTTCTAAAACCTTTCTTAAATTCTACTCTCTGTTTATTCTGAACCAATCAGAACAATAATTCTAAATTTCAATTTGTTCTCTCAGCCTGCCAAGCTGTCATGAAACTATTTAAATTGAATGCAGTAAATAAAAGTGATTTGAGTACTACATTCAGCTTCTTCCCATGCATACTAATGTATACTTTATTCAAATCCAGGCGGTTTACCTCTCAAAATTATTATATTGGAAAAGAAAAATGAATTTTGCACTGCACATCTGCTGTTTAGAAGTGCTGCAAGATCTACGACTGGAACCAGGCCATTTTAGAAACCTTTTCAGATCCATTTGCAATAAGCAGAAGAAGAGTCATTTAAAAAAAACTTCTCTTTTTGCTAATAATAGAATGCAATGTCTTGAAAAACAAGATAAAGTTAGGATTCTCATTTATAAATGGTTCCCTTTGAGGTTTAGTTAATAGTGACGTGAAATTTTAATTTAAGATGTGATTCCCACCGTACAGCTGAAGCTTTAGATGCTTTTGATCGCAAGCAGTTTTATAATGCGACAATAATTAGAAACCATAGAGAAGCAAAGTGAATATTTAGGTCATTCCTATTTCATTACTCTTGAGTCCCACATGAGAGGGGGAGGGGTAGACGGAAATAAGACGCTGTGTCTGTTATAAAGACATCATGAAGCCTCTCAGCAACTGTCTTCTGTAACCTTGATGAGCAACACAGTCGAGGAGTAGCTAGTTTTTCTTTCCTTCCTTGATTCCTTAACTCATATTCCCCCTTTCCTTCTCTGCCCCCTTCCTCCCTATTCCTCCCTCCTTTTCCTTATACACTCCTTTTCCATCTTGCCTCCTTTCATCGTGTTCCCTCTCTTCCTTCCTCCTTCTGTACCATCCCTCCCGCTGTCTCTCGTTTCTTCCTTCCTTCTCTCCTGTCCCCCCTTCCTGGCATCATCCTTCTTTCCATCATTTTCCAAAATGATAATACGGTGCAGATGTTTTAGGCGGGTATACTGCTACTATAGTATACTAATTATAAAGAATGCTTTAAAAAAACAATAATGATGAATTCAGTAAATTTACCAAATGAAAATTGAGCGATTAAAAAATCTAAATCTCTCATAAGTACACGTCCACAAAGACAGGGATTTTGTAGAATTATAGTCATGTACATCAACCAATCATACCAAACAGCTGCTGTGATCATGTAGGTTTAAACACAGTCATGAACTGAAACAGAAACAGCTGCATAGCAGGCTTCACACTGGGGGAGGAACGGCTAAACTCTGCTACCAATGTGAGGTTGAGAAAACCATTTTTTTGTCATGCCAAAATTGAGACACAAGGTACAAACTGCATCAACAAGGTCTCTCTCAGACAAAAGACAGGGATTTCGTTGGGTTGCGTTTTTTAAGAAACCCAAAGAAACAGGCAACACTGAGAGTCATAGATGCAGTGGTTGTCTAAGGAAACTTATGCAGAAGTTGCAAGACACATTTAGCCAAATATCTTTTGAAAATAGAAAATGTCTAGCAGTGCAATCAGCTCAGAAACCAATGGGATCCAACTACACATCCTCATTAAGAACTCTCTTAAGAGAAGTGAGAAAGCTACATCCACCAAAGATCTGTGTTTTGTTCTTCAAGATGTTTGGAACATCCTTCAAGCTCCTTCTGGAACTGTTTGCAAGTGCATCTAGAAGAAGTGCTGCTGTTTTAAAGCCAGTCACACGTCCATTTCTTTGTTCACACCTGCCTAAAACTTTTGCACTGGACTTTATACTCACAGGCCACTTTATTAGGGACACCTGTCCAACTGCTCACAAATGCAAATTTCTAATCAGCCAATCACATGCCTAATGCTTTCCTGTCAATATGGACCAAACTATCTGAGGAACGTTTCCAGTACCTTGTTAAATGACCAGGTATCAGCAATATGGCCAGTGAGTGCATATTTAAATAGTCTCTATCTGTCTCCCTGTCTATCTGATCTTATTGTCTCTGTGCAATATGATAAGCATCACCCTGAAAGAGTTTTAGTGAACATTATTTGCCTACTCTCATCATGACAGGCAGATGGTGTCAGCAGGGGGCAGGAGAGAACCACATGAACCAGCAGAACGAAACTAAAGCTCCATTACATTCCCATCATCCTTCACTGTGGATGTGCTCGTGGCCAGGCTCTTCTAAGCCACTCACGTCAGCCTACATTAATCGTCTAATAAGACAATCCTTTTTGTCATATGCCTTGTTTGTCAAAATTTGTGCTCCTTGATCTTGGCTCTGACTGATTTAATTGTTTGTGCAGAAACGAAGCCTAAAGCATGTGAATGTTTGAAGGAGACAGTGCTCTGAGCGTTTTTCTGTGCCCTCTCAGACAGTCACCTCTAGTCATCATGCCTGGCTTTAGGATTCTTTGAGCTGTGATCTGCAGCTTCTGAACCCAAAGCCTTTGCTCTCTCTGCCTACACACCACGTGGGCTTCAGCTTTCGGCTTTCTAACGGATTTCTTCCCACACTGATGAGATATTGCATTTTATTTCTGCTTTCATTCATCTATATTGAAATAGATATCTGTAGATATCTGTGGCTCACACAAACCTGAAAGAGCATCAACGGAGACATATATTGTCGTTCTGTGGAGACATGATAAGATACGCTCTGACAGTGAAGCGATTGTCTTCACACGCTTCCATTGGCAGGAGCAGAAAAGCACCAAGGGCTCAGGTGTATTGGGACTTTGGGATAATGAAGGATTCTATAAGTTTTCAACCCTCAAGCGGTCTAAAACGGGTCGATCTTGTCCAAAAACACTGAATGATAATGCACTGCTGCAGTTTTAGCTTTGGGGATTGGTTAATGCATTTGATTTTTGTAATTCACACAGCACTGTGCTTCTGCAGCAAAGTGAGGACTAGGAGATCTTAGGATATCAGGTTTCTGAAATAAGAGAGATACTTCTTTGTTTCAGGCATCCAACAAGTATTTAACTGAAACGAAAAAACATTGTTTTAATTCTTTAAAGGGGTTGTTCAGAGCCCCAATATTATGCAACTGCTTCCAGACTCATTGAATAGCCCAGATATTGAAAAAACTTTCCCTTTTCGATAGCCTTGCAATCTATAACTGCTTCATCTTATGCACCTTATACAGTGTCCTTGACGGCCTTTTAATAAATGTTTTATTATTAATACCACCCCCACCCTTTTAAAAATATTTTTGTGTTTATTACACAATTTTTGTTTATTCTAGCTCTTGCATTTGGGTTTATTCACCAAAGACAGAATTAATTTTGTGCTCAAAAAACAAATGCAATTTCAGTTACACAAACAAAAAGAAATTGATTCAAAAGAAAAAAAAATCAAGCTAAAAACTAGATAACAGGGGGGCTAGATAACAGTGCTTCGCAA
The DNA here is from genome assembly GCA_007224835.1 of Danionella cerebrum. Taxonomy (NCBI): domain Eukaryota; kingdom Metazoa; phylum Chordata; class Actinopteri; order Cypriniformes; family Danionidae; genus Danionella; species Danionella cerebrum. The sequence continues at coordinate 326,108 of SRMA01025465.1, read as the reverse complement.
TTATTGTCTAGTATGATTTTGATTAGCAGCTCAATGAACTGGATGTTCAAGCATTATTTTTATATAGTTTTTATATAGTTTATATAATATAGCATTATATTTAGCATTATATTTATATAGTTCAAGCGTTTTTTTTTTTTTTTTGGTTTTAGCTCAAATTGTGTTCGTTTTATTGACACAAAAATGAATTCCATACCAAACTGGCACCTAACAATATGAGGAATTTTTCAAAGCAATCAGAATTAAAGTTGGGCTTCTCTAGCCAAGCACTGCACCTTATAACTGCAAAATTCATTAACTTTGTCTTTGAACCTGCTCAATTTTACCACCGTAAATTTGGCCACCGCTGTGCTTTTGCCCCGCCCTCTTATGTGAACCCCACCTGGTGGTCAGAACTTGCTAAAACATCTTTGCATATATATATGTATATATGTATATATATGTATGTATATATGTATATATGTATATATATGTATATATGTATATATGTGTGTGTGTGTGTCTTATATAATAACTAAACACACACACACACATTCTCGGGTCACATTTTCCGTACTGTTTACCGAATGTGTCGATACCAAATATATGAATTAGGGTGAAGGACTTTCGTGGTACAAATAAAATAGTCATAAAAATTTATTCTTTTCCATGTTTCTCTGACTATAGAAACCCAGAACATTGCATCTTGGATGATTCTGGCATAATCTAACTAATTTGCCAAATTATTAATTCTTTAAAACTCCTTTGTGTTTATGGCCTGTGTTTTTATCTCATCAAATATTTCTAGCGATTCAATCCAATTTACAGCACAAAACAAAGGTTAAAATAGAATCTGTCAAGCCCTTTTGTGGATGTGAATTACTGAAAGGTTGTTTCCTCGTCATCCTAAACACACCCAGTGGTACATTCTCGGGTGGCATGCGCCGGTACAGAGGAAGCATGGAATTGAGTGAAAGAAAACTTTCTAACAACGGTTGTTCCAGCAGTTGTTGACTCTCTGTAAAGCATGTTCAATCTTGGACCAGGGAAGTCATTTCTTCAGTCTATTATTGTATTATGAAAGGAAGGAGCTGTAAATTCTTCTGAGCGACACACTCCTTCACGCTCTGGCAGTCTTCTGTCCCTCTATTTCCCCTCTCTCTCTCCTCACCTCAATCAAAGCCATCAACCTCATTAACATCCCGCATCCAGGAGCAAACCAAGCGTTCAGCTTCCAGAAGAGAGGACAAAGTAGCACGCTGTCCTGAAGAAAACGACTCGACTTTCTCTCAAGTCAAGTGTGGCATGAGAAAGATTTTGTCTTGTTATGAGCACTATTTTCCCTTGATTTGTTCTGTCGTGTCTTGAGACTCTCAGATCAGATGGATGCATTTCAAGGCACTGTGTGTTTCTGGGTTTCTTTTCCACAGTAAACCTGTATTAAATCTGAATCCATTTCCATTTGTTTAGTTTTTAGTATTTGTTCTAAAGATGTTTTTAGCATTGTCATGTAATTATGTCCTTTATCAGCCACATCCACGCCTAGATTCCCTGATGATTAAACAGTTTCCCTGCACTTCACCTTTTTTATAGCCCTTCCTCAGGCAGCACGCCCAAACCACTTTCATAAATGCCAATTATGCTTGTGTTAGGCTTAAATTATAGAGGAATGGGAATTCTTGAATCAACTAAATTATTAATTCACTGTTTTATTTTGCCAAATTCACCCATTTATCTTTTATGGCATCTTATTACTCTTAAATGTAGTAATAAGGGTCTGCTGGTGCCCATTACAGCTCTTGAAGGGTGTCACTATTCACGTATTTGTTCCTATAGTCAACAATCATCCTGAAATGCATGCTGGGAGGAAAACTGTAGTGTTTTTACAATGTAAGCTGCACCTGATGTATAAATGGTTTTTGAAGTATTATATTTTGAGGGATAATTTCACAATTTCTCAATTTTCTTTAAAAAAAATATTATCTAAAAAACCTATTTAACCCCTGAACCCTGAGAAGCCAATTGGCTGTTTTAAATTAGATTTTTAATATAATGTGTATGTTTAGAAAAGGTTATTAAATTATAAACAATTCAAATTTAAATGTGGGATTGTCTTTCAGTTTCATTTTACAGACCCAAAATTGGTGCCATCAGTGCCATCTAGTGGTGAAAATAAGAGATAACCCTTGGACATACAAGATTTGTGATATAGATTGAGTTTTTTTTTTATTCTGGCTCAAAAGAAGCACAATTGAACAAATAGTGTTTAGAAACAGCAAGGTTTAGGAGAGGATCCCCTGTTTTTTTTTTTACTCAAATCTTTTTGAAGCTCTATTAACACATCAAATATAACATAAATGTATTGTTGCCTCTGAACAACTAAAGACACACACTCTCAGGGCACAGAGATAATGCTTTGAATGTGTTGGTACCAAATATATAAATTAATAAAAATTAGTTTTTGTGACTATACAAACCTCTGTCGAATCTGGCATAGTCTAATTCTGCACTGCTGATGATTTGCCAAATCCTTAATTCTTTGAAAACACCTTTGTGTTTATGGCCTGTATTTTTATCTCATCAAATATTTAAACATTTCAAATATTTCATATATTTCCATACAAAGGTTAAAATGCTTTAATATCTGTGATGTCTTTTCTGTTGTGAGACCCTGAAACACAAGGTTGGCATGTGCTGGTACAGAGGAAGCATGGATACCAGTGAAATTCGAGAAATTGAGAGGGTTTTTTTTTATACAGTTTTCATTATTTTGACTTTGTCTTCCCACAGTTTTTTTTTGTACAATTCCAGGTTTGTTGCGGATTTGTAATCTATGGAAAAAACGGGCACCATTATCACATGAAAAAAAAGTTTTGTATTAAGTAATAATAAATTACAATTGTGATATGTATATATCTGTTTGTATTTTTAGAAATATTTTAAAAGTTATAAAATTGCATGAACAAGGTGTGTGACAATATATCACAATACAAAACTTTTACAATACATTTTGTGGAGCTGAAGTGTATTTGCTTCTTGGAGTGATTGTGATTCTAGTCACTTCTGTAACTTTTTTACCTTGTCTTCTTGTTTAATATTTGTAATATTTACTAGGAGACAATTATCCTTCTATTCACATTGTAAACAAGAAAGATTACAAAATTAACTCTGAGAGTAAAAAAGAAGACCTAATGTAAGCTTTAACACTGCCCCCTAGCGGATGGATGGTATCAAATGCTCTCAAACTAATTCAACTCGACCCCAGCCTTCTTAACTTTGTAGTCTCAAAACTTTTTCCACTCCTCTTTTTCCAATGATATTTGGTTGTATATTGTTTATTAAAATATCGCGATGCACATAATATCGAGGTTTCATGAGCAGTGTATCGTTTCACCCCTAGTACAAACATATTTTATGGAAGTAACTGCACACAATGTGAGGTGAGCTACGTGTCACATGATGTGGACCACATTTGACGCTGCCCCCATCCCCAACACTCCCACGGACACATTACATGTTTCCCACACATAAGGTGTAATGATGGTTAATCAAATATAAAAAGTGCCAATCTGGTGCCGAGAAACATAAAAGAAAACGGCTCAAGAGAAAGGGGCACAGTATATTTTCGCCTAAGGCACTGTGAGAAATTTTGGATCATTCTTAATATCAACGATGATACAAAGCTGGTTCTGCTAAAAATACCCTTAGGCTTCCTGTGGTATCCCTGTAGTTCCGCTCTCTTGATTGATACACCAGAACACAACAGAACAGAGAGACGGAAGCTTCCAGGCTTGAGGTGAAGACATGCTTTTCTCCTATCAACGCACCTGTTTCCTTTATGAGGAATAATTATAGTTTCTCATTTCTTTGTCGTTTCTCAAATTTTGTTCAAATAACCAGCCACTTAATTTCATTATTTCTCAAAGTATGTTCCAAATTTGACCATTGTATTGAAAATGTATCCTGTTATAGTTTGTGTGGGTTGTTGTAATTTTACAATCTACATCCACAAGCCTATAATTATCCAGCTTTGTATCAGTGTATCATTCACGTATCAGAGACATCAGACGACTGCTTGAACTCAGCAGTGGCTTGGAGAATCTATGTTACAGTTGAACGTTTCTGTCATGTGCTTCATTTCATTACACAAGCCCTTCATAGTCATTACCTCCGGCTGAAGGAGGCTTGTGTTACTCGCTGACTGCACTCCAGATAATCCTGTTTGATCAGAGAATAACCATCCTTGTGTCATTTCAGCTCTGTGTCATTACACCTCTATGTTTGGATTTCATTAGTCACTGACTCATGTACGACTAAAGCAGGATTTTCAAGCGTCTGCTTGTTTAGATGATAATCAAGCTCCCTTAAGTAAAACCAAAACTACCTCTGCCCTTGACTCAGAACAAACATCAACATGCACGGTTGCCTTCATAAACTTCCATGCGTTTTCATTATACAGCAGGCGCAATGACAGAACAAGCCGGCTATGTTTGTACGCTTTATAGGCCGCAGTTTTACCGCTCTTTAGATCAATGCCCAGAGGTGAAAAACTCATCAATGCTTCTCGGCGAAATGGTGCCCTTCTGCAATAATGAACAGCAATCAATTTTACAGCATCTCTCAAACTAGCCATGGGGAGAGGGATATGCTGAAAAGGCTTTCTCTGAGACGCACAAGGGGTTAAAAAACACCTCAAGATTGCCTCTGCAGCAGCTGACTGGAATGAATGCATAAATCATATAAATCTATAAAGAAGGTTAGATGGGGTCAAGGCAACCGCGAACGTTAAGTGTTCAATATTTCATGACCTCCCCAATTCTTCTTAGATGGAATTTGTGATGCAAGATATGCTTCTGTGAACAGCGTGCTTTTATTTCACCTGCTTAAAGTTGAGAGCTAATCCCGGGCACTCAGTTTAAACACATTGGGACCCCGCCACACCCCTTTTAGCGTATTTCACTGCAAATGCCATCCCAGTCAGTTAGCCGAAGAGACCTTTCAACTGCTACATTAGGATTTATCTCTCTCTAATCTGTATTTTCACAATGGCCCACAAATGAAGCCGGTGACTTTCCTGGAAAGAGTTTGCATGTTCTCCCTGTGCTTGTGTGGGTTTCCTTCGGGTACTTCAGTTTCCCAGGTTAGTTTAATTGAATAATCTAAATTCCCTTTTGGTGTGAGTGTGTGTTGCCCTGCGATGGAGTGGCAACCTGTCCAGGGAGTACCCCCACCTCTCGCCCAATGTACGTGGAGATGGGCAACGGCAGACCTCCATGACCCCAAAACGGGAATAAACCGGTTTGAAAATGAATGAATGAATGAATCCATCTCAGTTTGTCATATACCAACATTCCACTTCGTTCTTTACATTCGCTGATATCTCAAAACGAATGCTGTCTTTTCACACAGACATTATTGCGTCCTTCTCCCTGAGGAGAAAACTAATGCACTTTTTTATGCAGAGTTGAGTCAGCAAATCACAATTACTTCATCCTGACATTCCTCGCTTTAAATTCAGCAAGACATTTACAAATTCTCCCTCTTGGCTATTTATGTCTGAGGGGTTTGGGCTGTAACAATGAGTCGGTGAGCTTTCTTGCTTTATTTGTGGTCTGCCGTGTCAGAGTCTCAAACTGAATTGCCCCCTTGAAGTTTCATGCTCTGTTCCTGTCTCCTCCTAATGGAGCGAGCGAGCTGAAGTGCGATAGTGGAGTTGTTAGTTGGCATCTCGGTTGAAGTTTGCTCTGTGAAGTCTATGAAATCTGTTCTCTCGCACAGATGTTACACAAAAAGTCTCTCTCAAAGAATTGTCTCTGGAGAGGGGAGTCTGAAGTTCTCCTTTAGGAGCTTATGGAGTCGTGCTTTTAACCCTCGTACTTAAAAATAGAAATGTAGGGTTTTGTGTCCTCACTATGTGTGGAAAACCTTATAAAGACATTTTGACAGCATTATCTTTCCAACTTGTTGGAACAAATGTTTGTGCACCCAGTATATCTAACTCTATCTCTGATGGTTATTCTGCATATCAACATTTAGCATAGCTTAGCATAGATACTTGATACCAATTAGACCAGAAGCATTTATTTTCAAAATTAGTTTCTATATTAGTACCACATTTGTCATTAAAAACCTTTCCATTTTGTAGTAATGCCCATTGTAAATTAATTTTTGATCTTTCGGTAAATGAATAAAGGCTTTGCGGGCAAAACATATCTGCAAGTCAAACGAAAAAATGGTCTTCTTTAGAAGCCCCCTTTTATACCAAAAGAGGATAAATTAAGAAAAATCCAGTTTTAAAACAGAATTGATTTTCAAATCAAAAAGCTTTGTCAAATCCCAATAGAAACTGTACATCTCCAGATGGTCCTCAGAATGTCCCGACTGTCATTGAGAACGTTGTCTAGAAGCTGTGACCGTCATACTGAGTGATATTTCATAAACTGTTGGGGGAAGTTTTTTTCCCCAACCTTCATGGAATATTCAGGACATTTTTTTATATTTTCTAAAAATATTTTCTCATCAGATATTCTGCTAATGTCCTCTATGTAACATTTGTATCTGAAAGAACCAAATAGGAACATCTCCAAAGATTCCTACTTACCTTACATCTGTATTGTAACCCAAAGAGGACATTTTATAAAAAAAACCTTCATGTTCTGTAAATATTCTGTATTTGTTACTTTTCAATTGAGATTTTTGAGAAAAATTGCAAAAATATTTCCTGCAAGGCACACCATCTTAGCTTTCAGGCTTTAGTTATGAGAAAATGAAAATAAAAAACAGAAGAAACAATCTAATATTCTCCCTGATAGAAATTTCGAGACAGGGTTCAGCGTTAGTGTTCAAATCAGAAAATGACAACAAACTATTAAAATTGTTATATTGTTGGTCCAAAGATGTATGTAAAGGGTTTATTATCCCAATCTGTAAACATATAGTTGTGCCCATAAGTTTAGAAATTGTGGATTTTTATTATATAAATAACACACAAACTTTTTCCCACTAATGGTTGGGTGAAGCCGTTTATTATCAACTGTCTTTTCTCTTTTTAAATCATAATGACAAAAGAAACTTGCCAAATGACCCTGATCAAAAGTTTAATATTTAAAAGCTCTTAATATTTTGCAGTCCTCTGTTTAAAATCAAAGACAGCTTAAAAGTCCCTTGAGGTAGTTGTCGATGAGGTTCTTTATCTTCTCTATTGGTAAAGCAGCCCATTCTTCTCGGAAAAATGCCTCCAATTCTTGGCATGTCTTGGGTTACAGCATGAATTGCACATTAGAGTTCTCCCAGGAATGGTTCAATCATATTGAGGTCAGGTAACTGAGATGCCCACTCTTTGTTCTGCTGTAACCACTGATAGCTGGACTTGGCCGTGTGTTCTGGATCTTTGTCATGCTGGAATGTCCAGTAACATCTCACGCGCTGATGAGTGATATATATGTTTACAGATTGAGATAATAATTTATATTTAAAGATTTAAATATGGGGAGTGTTTTTCCTTTATTTGGAACAGATAGATCCATGTTGATGACAGAAAGAGATGTGGGTAGGGAGAGGGTAAGATTGGGAAATTACAATGGGTTTAGGATCCAAACCTGCGCAGCTACACGTACAGATGCGAATGCTTCGAGTTCCAAAATGTTGAAGATACGAAAGGTCTTGCGGAATTTTTTTTGCTATGAGATAAGAAGAAAAATTCCAGATACGAACAATAACAAACATTTCTGCTCTATTTTTCACTTGTTTGTCTCACGTCGCTCTACGCTCCTTTTGAAGAAAGTGTGCTTTAAGGGGCCTTAAAACACTTTAAAGCAGTTTTAAATCGAGTGAAACATTATGTATAGATTACCAATAATGTACTATAACAAATTTTAGAGTCAAGGTGTCGTAAAAAAAATAACATTTATAAAATGGAAAGTGCTGTTCTGTAGCTCTAGTTAGAGAAACCATGTGACGCGCTCTCAGAACCGTCTCTCCATTCCTTCTCCCACGCTCAGTATTCTCTGTGTGGCGGCCGACACGTGGGACCAAGGAGAATTAAATTTGGAAAAGGCCAACTATAGTAGTAGCATCCTGTCTCAGTTAATAACTTCGATAACGCCACCCCAGGAATTTCACCTGGAGAGTCTCAGTAAGGCACGCAGTTCATTCACTCGATTAAAAAGGGGTAGAAGGCAGGACACGGAAAACGAAGTACCAAGCAAAAATACACTTTATTAATTATTCGAAACTTTAAAAGGCAGGGTTTCTATAGAAAGGAGTCGGTGCTGGGCACGCTGAGGACCTTTAGGGGGTGCTGGGCCTGATGCTGGACCACAGGAGCCAGGGGTGCCCCAGGAGTGGGGGGATACGTTCTCCGACCACACGCCACTCACCGTGAACTTATGAAATGGCCTCCCCGGTTCTACACCAGGGGAGGAGAGACACTACAATTTCCCGTGGTTCACCACCTTCCAAGGTGCACTCTAGTATCCCACCACTTCCAGGTCCCAGCTCCTGTAACACAGCCAAACACAGGGTTAACCCAGCCGTTACTACTCCCCCAATAACAATGCCCTTCCCAGCACTCTAGCAGTTGGCAATGGACATGATTCCGTACATAATAGTTCAGCAGTAAATAATTACATAAATCTATATACACACACTAAATACAATACACATCATCAATCACTTAAATTAATTAAAACTAACTCACTCACCCTTGCACTGGCGCCAAGCATTCACACCACACTCGCAAGCACACTTTATGTTAAAAATAAGCTTTCGCTAACATGCGCGCACACACACTAATATTCACTATTGCACTTAAATCCAAAGCCTAGTATTGCACGTTATTCTCCTCAAAATGGGGATTTCCAGGGATAAACACGCTTTGGTAATCAAACCGCTATTGCACTTCGCACATGACCTGTATTGCACATGTCCCAACGGCAGCGTCCCCCTCTGGGAAACTGAGCCACACGGTGAACGGAATCGCACGCCAACCCGGAAGACTCCAAAAGACGGCGACTGAAGGCGACGATGGAGTGTAGTGTCCTCAGAGGAAGATGATTCGGGGAAGAAAAGAGCAGATCCAAGTCATCCGCACTGCTCTCCAGCAGTGCTCACGAAAACGGCCAATGGACACAGAACGCACACACTATTTACTCCTGGGGTACACAAACAGCACATCAGACGCCGTTGCTCTGGCAACACAGTCACAAGGGCTACAGGGAAACAGCAAAGCCAAACTCACCAATTGCAGAGAGTCATCCGTGCACGGAGAGCTCCTCCCGCACTGAGTGCTCACGGAGCATAACGAGCTGCGAGCGCACAAAGGCAGCTCCAATCGCGACCAAAGCTACAATAATTAGTACAGGATTTAGCACTAAATCAAGGCAAAGCAACTGGTTAGCTCCATGCTAGCTCCATACCTTGAAGGGCCTGAACGCCGCACCGGAACGAGCGCGGTCAGCTGGAAATGACGCATGACCCAAACACTCTCTCAGAACGCCCTAAATACTAACGCGCTGCTCTGCGATAGGGCAGCGCAACTGTCACTCACGGTTTAATAATCAGACGCCGACCTATGACAGGACACCGTCATTCATACGGTTACAATCAGCTTTATCAGAAATCCGGATGAATGAATCTCCTTTCCTCCTTACCATAAATAAGAGGCACTTAATCACCACGCGTATATCTTGAATGAGTGAAGGAAAGAACACTGCAATAATAGCAACAGTAATAATAATGCACCTATTCAACTTTTTTGTCTGAGGAAAAGTATGAAATAAATCTGTGTTTAAGCATTATTTTTTTTTACAAAGTGAGTTAAATCCATCTGAAGAGCACAGTGGAAGCACTAAGAAAAAAAGAAGAGAAGAGAATGCACACCACACTAAACATTGGCAGTCTGAAGGAGGCTTGCTCTCCAGTTTAGAGAGATTATTTACGGTACAGAGCAGTGAAATAATTCTTACTAAGTTATAATTAACAGTCCTCAGTGAACACCGATAGATCTGGTTATAGTCTTTTGAATGTTTAAGTTGCAGCAAGAAACAAGAGCAATCTTTTGCTTTGAAAGATTTTTATTCATCAACTTCACAAATCGAAATTTGTATTGCATTTCATCAGAAGATTCTTCTACTTTAACATCAAAGTCAGAGAACTGAAATTACTTGAGTTGTTAGTGTATTCAGGGAAACACTGGAAAATGCCATCATTATAGCAATTATATGGTGAAGCAAATGTATTCAACTGATTTTGACAGTTTAAACAGTCTATATCACAAAAGAAATAAATAAAAGTCAGGAATAGTGGGTGAAAGTTTTAACCTGATTTGCGGTAATATGCATGAAATAGGAATTTGACCCACTTTCATCCAGTCAGAGTTCTGGCTCCTATGAGCCTTTGATGCAGCTTACTAGTTGAAAATGGGAGCCTCTCTTAGGCTGAGTTCCAGTTCTCTCACTTACCCTTAACCTTCCAATACTCTTTGAGTCCTTCAAACCAAAAGCTAGGAGAAAAGGCCACAAACACACCCCTATGAATCAGGAATCTCTACGAAGTTGTATTTATATTAATATTTCTGAATTGCATCATTACTGATCAATATAATTTATTTAAATTTGACATGCTATACCTGAATCTATTGTGTAATGTTAATGCTATCAAAGCTAGTAACATTAATCCTCTTTTTTATTTTTAATGATTGAAATTATTTTACTGATTTGACGACATGGCACGTGATATCTAACAGTAAGCATTGTAAAAACATTACAAAGTTTAATAAACTATATAATTACTTTTGTTGGTCCATTTTGGTCACGCTGGTGGTTTGTGGTTTCCCTTTTGCCTTGCTGTATTCCTTCATTCAAAAATGTTTTTGGACACCCAGAAGCCAATGCTTTGGCACAGTTCAGAGGATAATGGAGGGACCTGAAATAGTTTATTCAAATAGTAAAGTCTACAGAACAATATTGTTCCAGAAAATGTGAGGTTCTTTGTATTTTTGAATAAATAAATCTGATTATTGAACATATCTTTTGCCTTTTTTGACAGTTTTCTAGATTTCTGTAGGCTCCATAGGGAAAGATACGCCAGCTGAAGCTGCTGTTAACTGTCTCACCTGTCACTAGTTCTTGTTCATTTGTACGGATTGCCTCTCACCTGTCTCTCATCTGTGTCGTACTGCATTCCTTTCTGTCTGCTTTTTAAACCTCCAGTTGTGCATTGTCCTGTGTGGATAAATTAGTCTGTTAGTCTAGCATATTATTAGAGAGAAATTAAATCTGCTGTTTGATCACCAGTCTGTCATGGGCTTGTCTGCCTGCAGAGATTGACACCAGAAAGAGACGCAATACTCACTGGGGTCTGTGGAGTTGCCAATGCTTAGTTCAAGTTATTTTTTTTTGTCTGGAGTGTATTCCTCACACCAATGTCCTTCTTGATGCAACATTTGATGCTTTTTATCCTTGGCTGTTTTTGTGAAGGAATAAAGAGACATTTACTGCTCCCCTGCATCGGGGTCCTTATCATCTAGGCCTTTAAACACTTATGCATTTTTTTTATGCAGGGGCTGCATGGAGTAGACCTTTAGTCTTAATTACATGGGCGCTAATGTAACTATACACACCAGCAGAAAAGAACGCTGCGTCATTCTTCAAAAAATGAAGTCAAATGAGTACATTTTTTTTTTTCAAGCAGTGTGTCAAACACTGTGATTGGCTCTTTTGGTCACATGCCTTCGGCCTGGTGTTAGGCAGTGTTAAAGCAGTGTTATGCTCTCATGAGCTACGGATAATCACAGACATTTTTTTGTCAGAACACTCTGCACGTTTGTGACTCGCCGGTAGACATAGATAATAGAGAAGCATCTTGCTAGGGGGCCAGAGTGCACTAATAAACAAAGACCCGGGAGGAAGTGTTGCGGGCTTAACAGAACTTGTGTCCGAGAAGGAAGAGGGCTCAGGACAAGGGCTCAGTTACTGGTGACACTCCAAATCAAAAGAGATTGGAGCAGGATTCCTCTCAGTAGTAAATATTACATTAATGTTTTGCCACTTTTGACAATTTCTAAAGCGTGCCGGCATTTACTGCAAGTAGCTTTGCACTGAGAGTAGGAGGAGCTTAGTTTTAAAACATAAATTTATTAAGTGTTGGTGGTAGGAGGGGTGTAGTATTGGGTGAAGTCACAGTTTTGAGTAAAAGATTAGTTTAGAAGAGTATTAAAGTATTAAAGACAATCCTCCATCTTAGAGCTAAGTTACACACTGCATGAAAGGTAATTTTTTTTTTAAATTAATGATATTGGCATTTTAATTATGAGGCATGACATGGCAAATTACACATATTATTCAGCTTGAAAAAAAAAAGATTTTAAGTGTTTTTGATTAAATAATAATCAAAATCGCAGCTCCATCTTCTATTGTCTGTCTGTGGGAGATCACTTCTCAAATAATAAATTTACTAAAATGTATCTAATGAAAAAGACTGCTGTACATTGATAAGAAATCATGGTAAACTTCTGATGCAGGTGTGGCTGATGTTGCTCACAGGAGTTTAAGGGGTCACTCAGAGAGCGTCAGTGTGTTCACTTAGACACATTGATCAGAACTAAAACCTAGATGACAAAAATACAAAAAATTTGAATAGTTTAAAAGTAAAAGATTTTTTCCCACCCAGTCACTGTCTTCTGCTCCATAACGAGATAATGTGATTGTGGAGAGAAAAAAAAGCCTACATGCTGCTCATTGTCAAATCTAAGTTTTTAATTCATTCAATAAATAGTTAAATCTATATTACACATGTTTATATTCTAGCTTGATCACACTGTTTTCTTGAACATGTTTTTAAGGTGCAATGTAAAGAATTAAAGCTGTTAAGTTTTAGTTTTGTGTCTGATAATCTCAGGCGGCTTTGTTATTGTGATTACTTTTGGGGAGGGGTCTTTTTCCAGCATTACAGAGAGATACGAGAATTGAAAGAAATGCTCACAGATTTTTTTTCTTTTAAGCTAGCTGCCTCGGTCCCAAATGGGAGAGAAATTATTCATCTGACAGTATGCAGAATGTAAGATGCATATCATGAGCACTAATGAGACTGAAGTTCCTGGTACATCAGCACAATCAGAAAGAATAGCGAATCATTTAGTCAGGTTCATTGATGGCGATTAAAAAACCTTGATCATCATCATCATCTGTGATTTGATCTGCTTTCTAAATCAACTCTCTTGTGACTCGACTTGAGTTTCAGATGTTGAATACATTCCTATCATTTTTAACGCTTTGAACGTTTAGACTGGAACAGTTTCAGTTTGAGATCACTCCGCTTGGGATTATGCTAGCTTCAAATACTAGCAATTTGAAGTCAAATGTGTGATATGATTGACATAAAAAGCACTCTTTTATGATGGTGGTGAAGTACACTGCTGAAATGGGGGTCTGCTGGTGCAGCTCACTTCAGGCAAGAGGCGGAGTTACAACCTGGACAGGTCGCCAGTCCATCACAGATATTTTTATAGTAAGACAAATTATTCATTAATACCTTTCAAGGGTCACTGGGGTCTCCAGGGCATATTGGGCAAGAGACAGAGGTACACACTGGACAGGTCACCAGTCAATCTCAGGGCAATATTTTTTTTTTAATTCACAGAAAAATCACCCAACACACAAATGAAAATGCTCTGTAAATGTTACAAATTCAGTTAAAGTTATAAACATGAGTTTCAATAGGCAGAAAACTGAGCCTTTGAAAATGTTACTAAAACAAAAATTTTCAATCTCAAAAAGGAAAGTCTCATAAAAGTGTATGTATTTTTTTAGCCGGCTCTTCCTCCTATACTCCTAATCTTTATCTTGGTTTAGCTTTCTGTTACCATCTCTTATATTATCGGGTCGCTTTTGTTACCCTTGTGTTAAATCAGCTATAATAAAAAAAAGCATAATCCATTAAGGTTTTCTTTAAAATCTTTTAGGCCTCTGAGCCTTTTTTGGCAGAAAAAAAATATTTAAATTTCAAAATGAGCTTCTAATGAGGGTGCTCTCACTCCTCTAGTTTGGTTAATTTGGTCCGGACCAAGCTGAACAACTGATACATTGTTTCAATCATCTGCAGATTTAGTTCTCATTCCCATCACACTCACTCTGGTACGCACCAGCTGAAAACAAAGCCCTGTGACATCATGCAGCCCACATACGGTTAGAATGAATGTGCATACAGAAGTAAACAACGCCTGAAGACTGGAACAATGTCCTAAAAACGGACAGACTTTGCTGTTTGACCCTTGGCATATTTTAATTTATCCTTTGTGTTTATGCTTCCTCGTCGAGCAGGTCACAGATTGCTTTTTTCATCCACTTTTTGTGAGAGTCCGGTGGCTGCTTTCTCACCTGCGTGCACTTACAGGTTCAGTACTGGCTCTATAATCTTGCTTTGAAATCTTGTTATCACATTAATAAAAAACTGACCCCAACAACACAAATGTCTTAATTTCAACCCAATTTTTTTTTAAATTACAGGTTTTTTTATTTGGTTGAAAAAAAGTTATTTAAAAAAAAAGTAATTAATTTATGCATTTAACATAAAATGGGTCGCTGCTGATCCAAACACAGGAGGAAGGATAAAATAGACTACAGATAATTCTGAACAAGGACGATGCTGTAAATCGGCTTCTAGCTTTTAGGAAATCTGCGAGTCCAGCCGAACTGAACAATATGCTATTTTTGCTCAGTGTATTTGGCAGGTTGTGGTCTCATGGAAGTAACTGAAGGATTGTGTCTCCTACAATTACAAACTCATACTTTCTGGGACATTTTGAAAAGGCTCTTTGTTCATCCTTATACACCACATTTTGTTTTACACGTATTTGATTTTTTTTTTTATATATTTGCATACACAAGGACCATTCTTATTTTTCCTTCATCACCCCATGCATCCCAAAAAACGAGCTTGTGTATTTCGGTTTGCTACATTTTATTCTATTACTTTGCAAACCTCAATAACATTAAAGCACCTTTTAAATGTCAGTTGCTAATATAAAAGAGCTGCTTTTTCTGCAATCATGCACAAAGCACTTTATTACTTAGATGTGGTTTGCATAGGTATGGTTGGCATCCCAAACAAAGATAGTTAATGCCATGTGCTCAAGGGAACAACTGTGACATTTGGAGATGGATGGAAGCTGAAGTGACCTCAGAGCACAGCTCATATGATGAAGGAAATCATCCGTTTGAAGAGGAATAGAAAAGTCCATAGTTGATGTTTCAAAAAGCTCTTGGCTGAAATGTCGCAATGCATTAGGTCAGCGAGAAATTCACATTTTTACTGACATATGCATTTAGAGTGTGCAGCTTAAATGGCACACAACGTTTATTTTCAACTGTCAAACCAAGAAACTGAGGTTCAGACTGTCTGAGGGAAAAAAAGCACTCAGAGGAAACAAATTCTTCCCACATTGTTAGCTTGCTATCACCTGTATCTGCAGGCACACTTCTAAAAAGGAATTCATGTGTGAAAAAGAAGGATTTACATTGTAGTCGTGGAAAGGTGCAAATTATGCGCTTCAGATTCATATTCATCTCTAACAAGCTCTTGGCCTTAGATTCACACCACAGTTACTTTCTTTTTTGGTGGATTTTCAGCAGCTTTTCTGACAGAAGTATATTTTGGCAGCTAAGAAGATAACAGGTAGAAGTACCATGGGGAGGAAGCTCTGTGGTCAGTCAATAAAACTAAAAATCAACTTCAGAGATTCTCTGGAACCCTTGGACTGAAGTTTCCTCGTATATCAAATGTTTTTTCATAAGAACCTCACACCCAGCCCGACTTACCGCAGAAGAATTCAAGGGTGCCAAGGGATCTGCCTAAATAGATCACTATTTTGGTCATGAGAAAAAGACAAGGAAAGCTAGTAAATACTTTATATTTGAGGAGTTGAGCACTTCTGTATGTTGTGTATTTGTGCACAAATCATCAAAATAACAAAGTCAAACTCTAATGCAGGGCGATACAGAGGGGGATTTCATGCTTTAATGTAAAATACAACCAAGAAACACAAACATGCAAACCTTGACTGTCACGCATACCTTCAGATTCAATGTATGTCGATTAGCATGAAAATGTTTATTGAATGTTTATAAAATATATCGTTAACTATAGCCACCAGTGACATTAGAGTTGTCACCAAAGGAAAAAATGTTGAATTTTCATGAATCCGAACTACTAAAACATTTCTAATCATCCCTCCTCACCTTCACTCTGCTCTTCATTGTCTGGTCTTTGGTTAACGTAGCTTCAGATTCTTGCTGTTTTTTTCTGAGCAGCAGCGCCACTCCCTATATGCGTATGCAGTATGTTGTCTGGATAAGGCACTAACTGTCATAGGGGGCAATATTATATAATATACAAGAAAAAAAAAGATTAAGAAAATGTTGATAACAGATTTGTATTAATAATACATTTGTGATGTTATATGCAAATTATTTATATATTGATTCTAGCACATGTGAAAAATACAGTTTATATGGCTTTAAACTTTATTTATTCATTATACATCGTTTTGCATGACTTTGTTATACTAGCTATTTTGTTTATTTAATCTAAATCCTAATTTAGTCTTCTTGATAATAATAATTCATTTCTGATTTTCATTTTCTGAATATAGTCTTAATGTTGTCTTAAAGTGCTACACAGAGTTACATAAATATGAGGCTGAATTCAGTTTCTTATTGTCAATTTCACCTCAAAAAGACTTGACTCTTCCTGAAGGCAAGGTAAGTTTTACTGTGACATATTCACATTTCTGAATAAGATCCCTCTAGTTTCTGATTCACTGCAGGTTTATTTTGTAATATTTACACATTTGAAGCTTGAACTGAGTGGTTTACATGTGTTTTGTACTCAATCTGTTCATACCTGTTAATAATACTCATTAAATATCTGGTTTGATATGTTTTACACATGTACACGTTTCAATGACCTGTTTAAATTGTGCTGTGAGGTTGCAATTTCCTAATTTCTCTTATGGATTCATTTAAAAATTATTTACATCATTAAGCATTATTGACTGTAAATCCAAAATGTAAGACTTTTTTTATAGAACATACTATGTTTTAAGCCTATTACTCATTTTATTTGTAAAAAAATAAAAATAAAAAACCTTTTCTGTGAATGAACCTGTCTAGGCATCATCCAGGCAGGCCTTGACGTCATTAAAGTATTCTATATTCGTAATGTATAAAATAGGAGCTCTGCTTTAAGTGTATGATTGAGTGACTCCCTTAGAAAAATGCCTCTCAGCTTCAAGAACTTCTCATATGCTCTTCCTACTCTCGAGATGCTTTTTAAAGTAATCAAGTTGGAAGAAAGGAACCAAAACAGGACCACTCCATCCACTCTAGATACAGGACAATGGTCACACAGCAAATGATCTCCATGGATACAGAGGGGAAGAGTAGAACTCTCAAAGCAGCCTTCTCCCCTCTCTCTGCTTTCATGTGGAAATCTATCCAGTTTGAGAGATGAAAGAGATGAAGGGAGGACGCCTTAAGAATGAGTCTAAAAAGAGAGATGGAGAAGGAGATGACCACTTTGCAGCCAGAACATCTTACAAGTTTACTTGTGTGCTCCAGCTATTGCTGTAAAGCTACAGAAATAGTCGACCTCTTCACCCATTCTATGCAGCAAGGGTTTGTTTGGTAAATAGAGTTATGCTCCACTCTCACATTATTATAATTTTTTTGTAGAAAGGTACTAAAAATAAAATAACCTTTGATAAAACTAAAGTAAGCAATATATACATAGAGTTCAGAATAATATCTTTAATTTGAAAGGAAGGTTAGCAACAGTGCAGAAGAGTCCACAGCATTCAGAAATGTGGTTAGTCATGAGAAGGAGCAGTGGAAACAGGAGCACAAAGTTTCTCTGGTGAGTCAGTCAGTGTGAACTGTAGATCTGACAGGGAGGTGTAGGGAGGATTATTCAGGATAGACAAAACGTCTGACACTAAGAAAGGCAGACTTTCGGACTTTTAAAAATACTTTTTTTTAAAACTACTAAAACTCACCTACTTTTAAAATGGCTGCTGAGGTCAGAAACAACAGGGTTCTCATGTGTCAGAGGTGTCAGCCTGAACAACTGCCCCAATCTTCCCACAAGTTAATTTGAATGAACATTTCAACTCAGAAACAAGAATTTGACAAATATCATATAAACAAAATAGGTATACCATAAAACAGTGCACTATTTTTGATCTTTCAAACATGGTCGTCTTTCTCTGTTTTAGTAGTCAGAATTGAATTAAGGGTTTCTGACCAAATTTTGACAGTGTTTGACATAAATTTGATAACAATTAGTGTTCAGTAGAAAGATGTTGTTGTTTGTGTTCCACTCTCGATGATGGTATGTGTTTTGGCACTGAGATCTTCCACTTTAGTGTGCCAAAAATGGCGGAAGATAGCGAGCAAATAAGGAAGAAAAGATGCACTTGCGCGAATGCGGAAGACAAATCACGGACCGAACACAGTAAAAACAGTTCAATCTAATACTAATAAACCTATTACTACTACTAATACAATGCTTATACTAATAAATACAGTATAAATATAATATTTACAATGAGATCTCTGCTAAACTGGTGCTAAAGCAATCACAGGAAATCAAACCACTCATCCGTCACTGCTCTCTTGCCGAAAAGCTTGTTTCTCTTAGTTGTTTGTCGCAAGTGACAGCTTTGGTGTTAAAGGGTTAACTTCTGTTGCCGACCCGTAAAAAACGTGCTCTTGAAGCTACGTGTATTGACGCACTGAAAGATTTACAAAAATCAACGCATCTCGTTTGGATTGCAGAAATTTATAATCTATTAACGGTGTTCCCATCCCACAGGAATTTATCCCATCCCACAGGAATCCCACGGGAATCACAAG
Organism: Danionella cerebrum; assembly: GCA_007224835.1. Taxonomy (NCBI): domain Eukaryota; kingdom Metazoa; phylum Chordata; class Actinopteri; order Cypriniformes; family Danionidae; genus Danionella; species Danionella cerebrum. Next base: position 307,221 of record SRMA01025465.1, on the reverse strand, counting down.
ACCCGCAGGAAATCCATACAAATGTTACTCTCTAGTTCAGTAGTCCACAGATACACCAGTGATCAGAAGTGGTTTGCAGAAATGCATGATAACAGACGCTTGTAAACATAACAGTATACATTATTTTTTCAAGAGAAGTATTCCTTCAAGAAAAGAAAGGGCTCTTTTATAAGTAGATGGATTGCATACTGTGCCATATATGAATACTGTACACTGACACTATTGCATTTGGCAGAGAGCTGAGCAGGTGTCTGGTTTCAGCTCAGTTTCAGGCCCCAGCAGGATATCGTTACTGTCAATGCGTTTGTGTAACTCTGTGTGTTTGTTACTGTGCAAGTGTGTCTTACAGAGATGCCTTCACTCACAGTCCTGATTTCAGGTCAGCTCACAGGCAACAAGATGGGTCTGAGTGGAGCCCAAGCTGCCAGATATGAGGCACATTATTTTACTGAATGGTGAATGTATTTTGGCACTGAGTATAGCTTTCATGCATGCTGGGTAAGACAGACTGAAACAAGGACTTTGGAAAAAAAAGAGTTTCTTTTCAAATAAAAGGTGTATGGGCTATTAGGTGCAAGTGTAAGGGCTACAGAAACATATTCTGACCATTATCTAACAAGTGCAAGTGGCTTAGTCATATACAATTTTTAAACTAACCAAACATATAAAAATATATAAAACCTGTAAACTAATTTTACTTATACAAATATCTATGAAGTATGAATGTGCTGTTTATTGTTTTTGAGCACAATACAATGCAAATCAACTTTGTACGCGCAACTTTACTGCACATCAAAAACATTAAATTAAAATGTTTTACAGTTTTATTTGGGTTTTTGATTTGGAGTAACCATTTGCAATAGCATTGTGCACACAGTTGATTAGTGTTGTGTTATGCACTAATGGGTCACTGTAGGTTTGGTGTTTTCTGATATTTAAAAAAAATTCTTACAGGCAGAAAATCCAGAACCTGAGATTATCAGTGTGGAATCATATACCAGAGCCTGCAGTGGAGGATGTAGAGAACATTCAACAATAGCTACATGTCCATCCACTTAATTATGTGCTCAGCTGTGTTGGATAAACTTTTTATCCCATAATACAAAATGTGCATAAACTACAATTTAAATGCGTCTACAGAGTAAACCAACCTGATCAAGGGACACAGGAACCTCCAGAGACATTTTAGGTCTTTAGGAGGCATAGTGACCTAGTCTATCCACAGGTTGACCCACAGCCAGAAGTTTTCGTCATCAGGACAAACAAATGCAAAACCTTTGTTAGGACCACAACAGTCTGGTCCACTTTGGGAGTGCAGGGGTATCCCCTATTTGCCCATCACCAAGGTAGTAAAGGGGAAAAAGCTAGAACTCAAGAGACCTGCAGATCTTACATGAAGAGTAAGAGGAAATGCCCCTTTCCGGTGCTGCAAATTGATAGCATATCAATTGTGTGGAGTGTGAGATCTCGAACTATGGTGGGGCACTGCACGATCCTTCACACGCCAGACAGGACGCACATTCGAACTGACGCACAAAGGACCTGGCACCCGCTCATAAGGAACGCTCTTGCTATCCACCCGCGAAGAACAACCTATGATGCACCGTTTCTGCGTTTTGGAAGAAAGCTCTCTGTCTGCACAGGACTTATGTGGAAATTGTTGTTTCCAAACAAATCCACACATAAGAATTACCCCTGCAGCCAGGACTGTCGTAAAAAAGGATGGAATAGTTTTGATACATAAACTGATCAGGCTTGGCTGAAGATTTGAATAGGCTAAAAATAAAGGTTGAGTTTGGGATGATGTGCTCGTCTTGAAGCTCCTTTTTCCACTGGCTATCCGGCACAAGCGTCACATCAGGCTCAAACATCGCAGATAAACTAATAGCTGTGCCCATTTCACATCTTGAAATGTATTTTAGCGTGAGAAATCGGGTTTGTAGCGTGAGAGATCACTCAAATGCGAGAGTATTACGTTTAATGTGTGAGAAACGGCAATTGAGCTCTAGTTTCGCTCGTGAGTATGGATGCGGAAGCCGAAGGTATTGTGGGAAATGTCGTTTTTTCCCCTGTTTTCGTTACGACCGCGCTATGGCAGAGATGGGCGATGACGTCAGCGCGCAGCGCCGGCTGTACAAATATGGCCACGGCTTCGGCCTAGCTCCGGAGCTCTTACGCCTCTCATACGGCTGTGACCGGACTTCGCGGCGCTCTGCATTCGCTCGATAAGACGCACCAACTTTTCCCCCTTAGTTTTGGGGAAGAAAAAGTGCGTCTTATGAGCCGAAAAATACGGTACCTCACAGGTCTTGAGGGAGCTGTGTCGACTGTGGGCGTCAGTCTTTCTCTTGTCAGATTTTCACCGTCAGACCGATGGTTTGTCAGAGAGAGCTAATCAGAAAATTGGTCATCTTCGTTAATGCTTTGCGTCCAAGTTCCCCTCAACTTAATGTGAGTATTTTCCCTGAGTAACTGGGGACACTTGAACAGAGCTAAGTGAATAGGTGCTGGAGCAGAGCCAATGCAGAAAAGTGACTCTAATTACTAGACATTGTGAACAGTGGACAAGACCATTTTTATCAAACATTTTTGCCTAATTGTGATGTTATGTGTATTTTTTTACAGATATACATGAGACAGGCTTGGATGTGAAAGCTCTTGTTATTGTAGACTTGTGTGCTCTATAGTTGTGTCCACAAGCTGTGTTTTAGGAAAAGGGAATACTGCACATCAAACATTAATATTCTGAATGAATGTTTCTGTTAGGATTTGGCTTTGACATGTGTATTCTACTATGTTTCTCCTCTTCTCTGATTTTCTTAGAAAAAGACAGTCACTGAATTCTCAAATATATTCATTATTTAGACAGAACCTTGCAGGGGCAGAAAAATAACATCAGTTGTTACAGACATGCACTAGTCCACAGTGCAGTTTTATTCACACAAAACCTTACTGCCTCATTGGGCTACTGATTCTGTTCTCCGACTGAATACTCAGCTCCAAATTATCACCGTGCCTTCTCTCTGCAGAATACAATATAGGCCATACAGGTGTTGGTCATATAACTTGAACTCCATGAAAAATTAAAATTTCTGTAATTTTCAGAAAGATTTTTTTTTTTATTTATGGTCATATTTGGGCAACTGTAAAGTCAGCAGTCTTCCCAATGTGTGTGTAGTCTACAAAACTAGACTAAGAGACTGTTAGGACTTGCCTACCTGTTACTTTTGTTTTGTTCTGTCCCTAATAGTTTAGCCTGATTACTTCTTGTGCTCTGCCTTTCCCGTACTCGTTAGCTCTGATTGTGTGCACCTGCCTCCCCCTCTGGTTTCCATTCTGCCTTGTCAATTTTCCACTATTTAATCCTGTCTTTTCTTTCACTTGGTGTGGGTTCATGGCGCTTGTGAGTGTCCAGGATCTGTTTTGCTACAAGCCTGACCTCCGCTGTACCTGGCTTCTTAATATTGCAGTTTTATTTTTGTAAGTCTTTATTGTTTGTTCTTGTTATCCTGTTCTTGCTTCTCAAGTTTAGCTGGTTAGGCTTTTTCCCTACCAAAGGTTTTTCTGTGTATTTATTTTAAATAAAGCCCATTGTTTGACTGTGCACTTGAGTTTAGCCCTTTTTTTTATATCTATGGGGCTTGCCCCTAACAGAGACCATCTA
>SRMA01025465.1:235117-303528 GCA_007224835.1 Danionella cerebrum | reverse complement strand
CACAGGTCTTGAGGGAGCTGTGTCGACTGTGGGCGTCAGTCTTTCTCTTGTCAGATTTTCACCGTCAGACCGATGGTTTGTCAGAGAGAGCTAATCAGAAAATTGGTCGTCTTCTTTAATGCTTTGCATCCAAGTTCCCCTCAACTTAATGTGAGTATTTTCCCTGAGTAACTGTGGACAAGACCATTTTTATCAAACATTTTTTGCCTAATTGTGATGTTATGTGTATTTTTTTACAGATATACATGAGACAGGCTTGGATGTGAAAGCTCTTGTTATTGTAGACTTGTGTGCTCTATAGTTGTGTCCACAAGCTGTGTTTTAGGAAAAGGGAATACTGCACATCAAACATTAATATTCTGAATGAATGTTTCTGTTAGGATTTGGCTTTGACATGTGTATTCTACTATGTTTCTCCTCTTCTCTGATTTTCCCAGAAAAAGACAGTCACTGAATTCTCAAAAATATTCATTATTTAGACAGAACCTTGCAGGGGCAGAAAAATAACATCAGTTGTTACAGACATGCACTAGTCCACAGTGCAGTTTTATTCACACAAAACCTTACTGCCTCATTGGGCTACTGATTCTGTTCTCCGACTGAATACTCAGCTCCAAATTATCACCGTGCCTTCTCTCTGCAGAATACAATATAGGCCATACAGGTGTTGGTCATATAACTTGAACTCCATGAAAAATTAAAATTTCTGTAATTTTCAGAAAGATTTTTTTTTTTATTTATGGTCATATTTGGGCAACTGTAAAGTCAGCAGTCTTCCCAATGTGTGTGTAGTCTACAAAACTAGACTAAGAGACTGTTAGGACTTGCCTACCTGTTACTTTTGTTTTGTTCTGTCCCTAATAGTTTAGCCTGATTACTTCTTGTGCTCTGCCTTTCCCGTACTCGTTAGCTCTGATTGTGTGCACCTGCCTCCCCCTCTGGTTTCCATTCTGCCTTGTCAATTTTCCACTATTTAATCCTGTCTTTTCTTTCACTTGGTGTGGGTTCATGGCGCTTGTGAGTGTCCAGGATCTGTTTTGCTACAAGCCTGACCTCCGCTGTACCTGGCTTCTTAATATTGCAGTTTTATTTTTGTAAGTCTTTATTGTTTGTTCTTGTTATCCTGTTCTTGCTTCTCAAGTTTAGCTGGTTAGGCTTTTTCCCTACCAAAGGTTTTTCTGTGTATTTATTTTAAATAAAGCCCATTGTTTGACTGTGCACTTGAGTTTAGCCCTTTTTTTTATATCTATGGGGCTTGCCCCTAACAGAGACCATCTAAATGCATGTGTTTGGAGTAATTAGCTGATTAGAGCATAGCACCAGGTCTCTTCACAATGGCACCTGTTCACAATATTCTGAGAATATGAATTTGGGGATTTCTTTAGCTGTCATGAAAATCCGAAATCGAAACATAGAAGCACTTATATCCGAGAATTAATTCATTCATTATACAAGTTCAACCCTTTCCTTATAGTGTTATTATATGACCAGCACCTGTGCTTATCTCTTTGTAATCCAGTGGATTCCATGTCATAATAACATTTTCTTTATTTTTAGACATTGGAAAATCTAACTTAATTAAAAAAATGTTCCTTCCATGAATACAGGTTATTAACTAAGCTATTAGTGGTATAAAGGCTTCTCAAGAAGTACATTGTTGCAGTTCTGGTCTAATTTATTGGTCTAAGCCTTTGCTCACAAAACTCTCATGTCCTTCTGACACTTCATTGTGACGAGAAACAAACATGACACAAATACAGAAGTGATTTGTGTTAAACTTGCATTATAAATAAACAGCTTCTAAATCACTTCAAGCCTAAGAAAAAAGAGCCAAATTTAATCAGTAAAATATTTCTACCTTGAATCAGCAAAATCACCTGTTAAAAGATGACTGTTCTTCATACCATTTGAGATGCCAGCATACAATTCATTAGAACTACTGAAACAAGCCCTTACACAGGAGAATAGCTAGAACTGGAAAGAGGATACCTGAATTATGCAGTTATAAATCAGGTTTTAAGCATGAAAGCTCCCTAAAGATTATGAGAATGAATGTAAGTGAGGAGAATTAAAAAGCTTGGTTGCCAGCCCATATTTACAAAACTAATTAAATTCACACTATTAAATCAAACATATCAGATAAAAAGTATTTAGCATTTTTATAGCTCCTCCATGCATTAGCGCCTGTGCAGGGCATTCGTGATTATGGAGAGGATTTGCTCTCTGCAGTTTTTACTGTTGCAGGCTGTTTAGAGATAATTAAGACACCGATCACCCTTCAAGTTTCTACACTAATGACACAACATGCCATACCATATGGCCCCATCCCACATGCCCACCATGGGTTGTGTTTTTTTCAGTGCTAGGAAACGTGGTGTATCATGTGCACACAGATCATAAACACAGGCTTTTCAATCCTGGGCTAAGCATACAGAATAAACTGTTAATGCTGTTAATTTCATCTCATTATACCTCTGGCATGGAGATTGTAATAATTTAATGGTCGGCAGTCAGTTTTTGCCATTTCTATATTCAAAATGAACTGTATTGTGTATATTTTATATTAGTGGGTGAAAAATTCTTGACTAAAGTTTGTGTTAGGTGATGCTCCCTTTGCTTTGTTGTGTTCAGAGTCTTTTTTTTTTTAGCTTCCCAACTGAGGTTGAAGCATTAATGAGTGACGTGTATAACAAATTTCGTGAGTAATTATCAGGGCATGCATTCAGCATCATCATTTAAATAACTGCTAAAGTGTTTAAGGTCTATCAAAGTGTTTGTAGAGCATTTTCCCCCAGAGTCTTGAAGTTGCTTCGCCCAGCTCGCTTCATGGAAACTTTGTTTTCAAGCTTGCTCAGCCTGTGAAAAAAGGCTCACTGCTACCATTTCTTCGGCACATCTCCTTTCTGTTTCAGAGGTATTTGTTTCTAATGCTGCAGGGAGCAAAGCCTCTAGATTCCTTCAGCACTCCACAAGTTTTTCCTCTGCCCTTTTATTGGTTTGGTCAATGCAACTTGTATTGCTTCAGGGGTTTTCCCATACTTTTCCCCTTCCCACACAGCCAACACAAAGCATTCAAACACCAAGTCGGCCACAGTTACCCGACTGTATTAAGGATTCTCAAGAACAATTATATCTTCATAGCATTTTTTTTTCTTACCCCAGCACCAAATCAGATCTCTGGGCAGATGATTCTCTGAAGCTCTCAGTGGCTACACAGAACTAATAGCTCCCATATCAGAGACACACCCTTTGCCCAATCGAGCCTAAGATCATAGCTCCTTAAGTATTTCCAATGGAGCTTTTTTCACTATCCCTGCCGTTAGGTCTCGCTGATCTTCATCTCTTACATTGGAACCTCTTCCTATATATTTTGGGCGTGAAGTAGGCTGCACTTTTGCGTCGTGTTGGGTTTGCTCATTAATGGCATGCACAAAGTCTGTTCTTCATTCAGCTGGGCACCTAGAGGGGAGCCATCACAACTTTTAGTTGAGTTTTCTTTATGCCATTCAGGGTATCCTTGCTTTCCTTAGCTCTGCAAAGTAGCTGCTTTAATTCAAGTGAGTGCCTAGAGGATAACCACATGGCGATTTAGTTCGAGGGCGTTCTTTGAGCCTAGGTCAGTGCCTCTTTCTGCCTAATGAACTGTTCAAATGCTCCCTGCGAGAGCAATTAAAAGCAATGGGTATTTGAGTCATTTGTATGAAATTTACATCTGTTCAACATTGAGTGCATTAATGCCTAAAATATTAATTAGAGCGATTGATTTGATTCAAATGTTTAACTTCTATTTAATACGAGTGGAGTGTTGAAGTATCAGCGCTGATTAGAGACTGATTGTTGAAGCTGAGATGCTGATTTTAAATGAAGAGTTCATAAGCTCTATTAAGAAATTATTGGGGCTCTGTGGATATTATTACATTTATTTGGTTTATATAAAGTAAAACAAAAAATAATATTTTCCAAGGCCACTGGACTGTTGTTGAAAGGCTTTGATAAAGTTAAATGAGACACATTCTCACTATACAGAGAGTGCTCAGATTTATTTAGTCACTACAAAAAGAATAGAGGAGATTTTGAGTGAACTAAACGTAGCAATAGGGGCAAGAATTTGATTCACTGAAACTCTCTAGCATTTTGTTTGATTTTTAATTGATGCCTTGAATGGGGTCAATTAAAATCATAGAGTTTAATTTCTCTCATTCACTCAACATGAATCCAGAGTGTTCCAATAGAGGGATCGGCCACAGCAATTTCTTCAGACACCCATTTGATTCTCATTTGTAGACAGACAATCAAAATGATATTACAGTGTCCGTACTGGGCAGACACAGGAGTAAATGAGCAATAAGAGAGGCAAACACAGAAAGAGGGAGGGATGGGAATGAAGGAGTGAAAGAGGTTGAATGACGACCAAGTACACACCTCGGCTCTCAGGTTTCCAGACGCGGTTAGCTGACCTACTACTGTCACTTTGATTAACCAGCTAATGTCATCCTCATCAGCAGAGTCACTGACACATAACCCAACCTTTCCCTTTGTTATCTAACTAGATTTTCATTGGAGCTGGAAAAAGAGATTGTACAGAAAAAAATGCAACAATTAAATTTTACTGACTGCAAATCTCACTTTGGATCTGTGTCTTGACTGAAAATATAAATGCAATGTCTGATTGATGCGTTTTTTTATTATGTTTTGAATCTATTCAATAAAAATGTAGAAGAAAGCAGAAATGGTGGCTTGGTGGTTTAGTGGTTATCCCTTATTGACAAGGTTTCTAGTTCAAATCGATATAGAGTAGATCTCCAACTGCTAAGCTCTTAGCTACACAGCATCTCACTCTGCTACCTAGACCAGGACTGTAGGGCTCTTTGCACTTTTTGCACATTTCATTTTCTGCACATTTTTTTAATTTTCCTTTGCACCTGCTTTTGCAAACATACTTTTCTGTTATTAAGCACACTGGACTTTGTTGCAATCTTACTGTCATTTTTGTTTATAAATATAAATGAATTCTTACTTTTGACCTGTTTTCTGGTTTTAAAAAAAATGTACATATTTTTTTTTAACTTATGAGGCACAAAATTTTGAATCAGTGTATTTTATGTTTTTGTTAACATTTTTTTTTATTCATTCATACATTTTCATTCCCGCTTATTCACTTTTCGGGGTCACGGGGGTCTGCCGGTGCCTATCTCCGGCACACATTGGGCGAGAGGCAGGGGTACACCCTGGACAGTTCACCAGTCCATCACAGGGCAACATTCACACACACATGCACACCTAAGGGGAATTTAGATTATTCAATTAACCTAACCGCATGTTTTTGGGGATTGTGGGGGGAAACCGGAGTACCCCGGAGGAAACCCACGCAAGCACAGGGAGAACATGCAAACTCCTTCCAGGAAGGTCACCGGCGAGGCCACAGTGCTACCCACTGCGCTACTGTGTCGTTTTTTCTGCCATTTTTTTTTTTTTGAAGGGAAATGGTGTTAGAATTAGGTTTGTTCAATAAAATTACAGTGAAGTGTAATAGCTGATAATGTGAGAATTGTGCTGATTGTTGTTTACATCAATTATTTAGGTAAATGACAAAAAATAGCATCTGCATAATAATTTGGAACACTGCGTATATGTGCAATCATTCATAATATCAACCTGAGTTAATTGAATAATTCGTTAAAGGTTCATGCCCATTGCCCTTCGCTGTACCCACTTGGCCAGAATCTAAAGAGCTGTTAGGACACAGAGATATATTTCTATCTTATTCATCACAGACAGACAGATAATCAGAAAGTCATTACAGTAGCCTGACACCAGAACATGCTCCAAGAAGACAGAGTAATTGAGCAGTACAGAAGGGAGAACAGCGGCAGCAGCCAAGGCCATGGCAGAATTAATGCTGTGCCTCAAACCACTGGTGATGCGTCACTCACACCATTAACACCAGCATCACCCTGATTCCTGAGGACTGAAGGAGGAAGATGTTCATGAATGTGTTTGAATGAGCAGAGCTGACAAGTGAGTAAAGAAAAGTAGTCATGTTGCTATGTCCAAAGTCTATCCGGAACTTAACAGTGAGGTCACATGATACAGTGAGTGAGGGATAGAAATATATTGTGATAAACCCCTAGAAATCAAATCCTCTTGTCCTACTAAGTTCCTGCAAACTCTGAATTTAAATAAATGTTGATGATTGTGAGTTGGTAAAACATAAGCTAGGATTTGATTATTAGATAAAGCATTTGATTACCTGGTTTTCTGTGAGGTTTTGTGATTTTGATTTTGGATTGCTTGTTCACATTACTGATCAAAGTTTATGTATTGTGTCTTCATGTATAAAAAAACAACAACAACAAAAAAAACACAGTTCTCCAGCAACTGTTAACTCTGAGAAAGCGCATCTGAATGGAGATTGATGAAAAAGTCAGATACATCCGACTTGGCCATTTAGACACATGTCGCATTTGAAAAAAACCTGATACGTATACGATCTAGAGTCGTATATGAAAGCGACCCTAGTCACATCAAAACATTTGGAATTGAGCCGTCATAAATGTTGCACATGGAAAGAAAAAAAAAACGGATTTGTGTCGCATTGGACTGTAGTTTTTCTAGTTTTGGAAGTATAAGTTTCAAAGAGCAGTGTTTTATCTGAAACATTTTCCAAAAAAATAAACCTGTATTTTTTATTTGAAAAATCAAGACACCCAAACAGTAGTAGATGAATGCATGGCCTGTTTAATGAGAAAAGAGATATAAAAATGAGCTTCAAACTGAGTGAGAATCTTAATGAAGGTGATATCAAAATAAGCCACTACAGTGCATCGGAAACAGATCAGTGGATTTGGGTTTGGCTTTCAAATTTGTAGCAAAGCTTGACTATGAGCCCTGCCATACTTGTTGAAGTGATGTGTTGAGAAATGATGTGTACCACGAGCCAAAACAATGAGAGAAACAAATGGATTCCATGAAATAATAAACTGTTCATAAAAAACCTTGCAGCAGGGACTCTCATCTGCACAGCCCTGCCACGTGTAGTCTGACCAAATACCCTTCAAAACTTGAATTTTTTTTTATTTGTTTTCTCTCTTTAGATCATATCTATTGTCACAAGGACTACAGACAGAATGTTGCCCCTCAGCTGAAGCCCATCTTCAAACACATCATTCCTTTAAGTGCTTTGAAATTGAGTGAGGTGTGAAATCACTCTGCCATGTTAAACATCATTGGAACCAAAGAGTCCAAAGAGTCCTTCACTGTGGAAATACAAGTTTTAGAAAAGCTGTCATTTTCTCTGAAAAGCCCTTGTTGGAATTCTAAAAATGGAAACAGCCTGGTTTTGAATGATCCCCTCTAGGTTGAATTGCACTCATATGTTCATTACTCTCTTCACAGGCAAAAACATGCATTTCTCATGTAGATTCTTCTTCTGAACAACCAAAAGCACTGGATAAAGCTCACTCATTTCCACTCAAAGATACAAATACTCTATTTCATATCCTAAAACATATTTGGTGTTTTAAAAAAGACTTGGTAAACCCAGTTTGGGTTAACTGTGCATAGTTATTGTGAAGTGCTCAGCATGATCAGAATCAGAAGAATCAGAATCAGAATGAGCTTTATTGTCAGGTATGTTTGTAAATATGAGGAATGTGTTTTTGTGCAGAGGCCAAAGACAAGACAAGATACTAAATAATAAAATATAAATCCAAATCTACAAAAAGACATTCTAACATAGTATAAAAATAAAAAATAGACATAATATATAAAATCAAAAATTTGTTTTACATGTGAAAAAGGAATATGTGCAAAAGTGGACTGAATGTTGGTTAGCATGTAATCCATAGAGTTTGAACATATAGCGGTGACAAATAATAATACACTTTATCACAGCGAACAATCCAAGGATGATCCAGAGGTACTCATTGTACTGTTCATCCATTCTATTCAATCAATCAATATCATTTACATTCCCCGGCATTGAAGCATTTTGTTTGTGCAGATCACTCCATACTTGGTCCTAATTCCACTTTCACTAAAATCTTCCACCTGGGTTTGGTGTCTGGGCCTGGTGACCTGCCATCACACCCTCTGAGGTGAAGCATATTTTGTCCCTCTGTGCTTGTTCCCTATTTGGAAACCACCTTGTAAGGATTCATAACATATACAGGTGTATATGGTTCTTTCTTCACAGCTGAATGTGACTCGAACCAGAACTGGACTCGAAATGGAACAGGAATCTGACATAAAGGAACCTGATGGACACATCCTGACACAGAGCTGAACAAAGCTGAATTAATTGGATTAGTTACCGGAGCAGCAGAACTTCAACTCCCAGAAGGCTGAGGAGGATGGACGAAAAAACATTGCAACTTTCCCACCAGCCTCTTTTCTTTGAGATCTACTTACGGTTTCCAGCCCTCTCAGCCCTACTTCTACTTCCCTCCCACCCCTGCTTTTACAAAACCCTACTCATTTCTCCACTTTTCCTTTATTTTCACCTTCCCTCTATTTCCCAGCCTTCTACTCTGTGTGATCTGCCCTTCATGTGTTAATGTTAAGGCGGCTTGCCACAACCCTTCGGGGTTTCCTTTCGGTCTTTTGTCAGTCCTTTGTCCTCCTTGTTTTTTCACTAGTGCTCTCCTCTCTCCCTTGATTGTGTCCACCTGTTCCCTAATTAATTAATTATATAATTATTATCTGTCTAGTAATTATGTTCTGTGCTATTGATTCTCAGTGTCTGTCTTAATGCGACACTGTTTTTTTGTTTAATGTTTCCAGTCGTGAGTTTCATGAGTTTATAGATTATCAGTCCTATATCAGTTATAGTTGTTTCTCCCCTTGAGAAAGTTTATCTTATTCAGATTTCTTTTGTACCTATGTGTTCATAATAAATATTCTGTTTTTCCTCAAGCTCTCACTTATATTATAAATAATAAAATTAATTAATTAATTAATGAAAAATAACAATAATCTAGTTGTGGGTGGCGCAGTGGGTAGCACTGGAAGGAGTTTGCATGTTCTCCCCATGCTTGAATGCGTTTCCTCCGGGCACTCCGGTTTCCCCCACAATACCAAAAACATTCGTAAGGTTGTTTAAATAATCTAAATTCCCCTTCGATGTTAATGTGTGAGTGAATGTGTGTGTTGACCTGCAATGGACTGGTGTGTCGAGTGCTTAACTCCACCTCTCGACCGATCTGAGCTGGAGATGTGACTCTGATGAGGCACCAGCAGACCTCTGTGACGCCGAAAGGGAATAAGCAGGCATGCAAATTACTGAATAAATAAATTATTATTTTAGTTAAAAATGAAAAAAAAAGTAGTTTAGCGAATCCAGGATTGTAGGCATGAAGATTAGTATTTTACTTCAATTACGGGTTTCAGCGACTCTGAGTCGACTCTTGCTAATAAAAGACAATAACTTGATACACAAAGCACCTTCACATGTCAAATGTTTACAAAACAATAGTCTAAATGTACAAAAATACAATAAATAAATCAAAGAATGTAAAATGGCTGCAAATTTCTGTGAATAGTACATAGTGTCATCAATGCCAAAGCTCATTTATTCTGTGTTGAACTAGTACTGGAGAGCTTTATTGGGATCTGTTGGGAGAATTAGGAATCAGTGTTTTATTAGAGTTTTGTATTGTGCTTCCTTAATTTGCCTGTCCTTTCATTATTTGTTTCAGCTGCCCCGCGCTCGGGCTCATCTCTACTAATTGCGCTCTATCAGTTAATCAATCCTGCGCGTCCGCTTGTGTGTATATTTAGCAATCTCTTTTCTGTCTGAGTTACGGATCTGTCTTTCTGGGTATTCTGTACCCAAGATATTGTCGCCTTTCTTCCCGCAGTTATTTCCTCTGGACCTACTGAGATCGCCTGTGGGTTTGGGCACGAGTGCGGCTGGAACTCTGTCACGAGTGGTGCTTCTTGTCCAGTTCGTCTACTTTTTACAAGAGTTTTTTCGTTTTTTGTGGAATTTTTTGGGCATACTTCTGCTAATTTTTGTTATATTTGTCCCTGCTACTGAAAAGCAATAAACTCTTGTTATCTCCTGCAACTGGGTCTCTCTACAATCATTACATGTTTACAGATAATGGAGTGTAACATCCAAACCACAAACAATATATTTACATATACAGAAATCTACATCTGCATGATCTTCAAGAGAAATAATCTGCTTATATAAAACCTAAACATCCAAACTGAAGCGTACAAAACAACATCTAGATACATCCACCAAGATTTGTTCTTATAGCTGATAACATATAAGCACTCCATTTAAGCACTCCAAAACTTCACAGCACTCCATTTGTTCTTTGCAAAAATTATTTGGAATACCTAATTTGTCAGCTCAGTGCTTCCCATAAAGATGTATGTGATAAACGATGGAGTTGGAAGAAACACTGGATGGGATGAACACTTTTAATAGAAGCACTGCCACTCAACATCACAAAGATACCCGTCTGATCTCATTAGCCTCCATTAGGAGCATCATGGCAACTACAGTCTGTCCTCATGACCAGTTTCCTGTTCTCTTATCCTCATTGTTAAGAGCCAAAGGGGGGCCGTAACTGGTTGTGGTCTTGGAGTGTGTAAAAAATGTGTAAATAAAAATAATGGGCGGCCCAGTGAATAGCACTGTTGACTTCCAGTTGGAAGGTTGATGGTTTGAGGCTCGTCTGTGACCTTCCTAGAGGGAGTTTGCATGTTCTTCCTGTGCTTGTGTGGGTTTCCTCTGGGTACCCCACAATCCCAAAAAACATGTGGTTAGGTTAATTGAATAATCTAAATTCACCTTAGATGTGAATGTGTGAGTGTGTGTTGTACTGTGATGGACTGGCGATCTGTCCAGGGTGTGCCCCCGCCTCTCACCCAATGTGTGCCGGAGAGACTGGCAGACCCCTATGACCCCAAAAAGGGAATAAGTGGGTTGGAAAATTAATAAATAAAAATATTGATCTTTCAGTTATGAATACACCTTCTCGATAATCAGTGTAATAAAATTTCAAAGTTTGCTTTAAATAATAATGTAAAGATATGTACATTTTAAAAATGTAATATGAAAAATGCATCTATGATTTTTTTAAATCATCAGAATAAAAGCTGAACTGCTGGAACTTTTGATATATTGTTAAAGGGAATACACAGTTTTTTTCCCCTCAGAAAGCCTTCAATTTACAAATTCCTAATGAGCAATTAAGGAGATTTTAAAATGTAATTAATATGACAGTCCAATGTCATCTTAGCTTTTTTAGTTTATATCTTTTCAACTGAGTACAACAAAAGTAGAACAATTAAAGAAAAATAATGGCAGACTGAAATAAGAGTATAATTAGATAATTAAGCATGCAGTAACAGCTTGACCTTTTGTCTCTGTGTGGGGATGTGCAGACAACAGTTTTATAGACAATTTATGTTCAATGTGAACAATCTGCTAAGCTTGGCTTTTTCTCTCAGCTATTCTAAAGATTCACTAACATCCAGATACACTGTTATATACCGCTGTGCTATTTTCTACTGCTACTGCTTTTTTCTCTTTTTTCATTGTACTGATACCACACTTTTTTTCTTTCATTCAACTTTAAAATAAACATAAAATCTGCCTAAAGAACTTAACTAGGAACTAAAGGAGCAAGGACTTGACAAAAGAGCTTCTTTTGAAATGACCACTCAGTATGACAAAATCAAGCACCACACACACAGCTAAACTGCAAAACGAATATACAATGACGTTAACAACATATTAATTAGGCACAAGTTGGATGAGCAGTATATTAGAGATTAAACAGATCCATTGCTGTCTCAATCATGACTAGAACCTGACAGAAGAAATAAACAGGCCTCTGATTTTACACTTCCAGGACTCTTACAGAGGAAAAAACACCCCAGGATTGACAGCCTCCTGACAAGACATCTGCAATGCTTCACCTTCTTCTTGTACAGTCAGTCAGACATCTACATATGATCGAATCTTGGCTCGACTTTTTTGCATCGAAACCCAGAAAATCCCAAGGCCATTCCTTTTCTCATTTGCCTCCACTGGCTCCCAACTGCAGTTCGTGTTGAGATCCTGTCACAGGATCAAAGACCCCTTACCTTCAAATGGTAATACTACTGTTCAGAAAGTCAAATTCAAATGAGCTGTTCCCAACAAAATGTTTGGTTTGTCTGGAGGAATGGGGATGGCAATGTATGTAAAACTACGAAAAGATAAATAAAATCATGATCAAGAATGTTACATGAACATTCATTCATTTGTTTTCCAAACCCCGTTTTGGGGTCACAGCAGTCTGCAATCTTTAGCGCACATTGGGCGAGAGGAGGGGGTCCAGTTTGCCAGTCCAATGAAGGGTGACATTCACATCTAAGGGGAGTTTAGAATATTCAATTAACCAGACACATGTTTTTTGGGATTGTAGGTGAAACCCAAGAAGGTCTCCAGCAAGCCTCAAACCGACAACCGTCTAGATGGAAGGCCACGGTGCTACACACTGCACCACCATGCCACCAGTTACATAAACATTTCATATTTATTTACAAAAAAGTACAAGTATATATATATATATATATATATATATATATATATATATATATATATATATATATATATATATATATATACACAATATATACATTAAAACAGACAACAATCTTCAGAAAAACAAATCCTATATTTTGTTTGTCTTTGAAATGACACAGGAAGTGCATCACAAATTGGAAGGACATGACCTTTAAATAGGATAAGGCAGGGACATTCTGTCTCTTTGGGGGTTTTTTTCATGAAAAATGTGCTTGCTCTGGTAAGATCTTAAATATCTTCTGTAAATGCATTTCTAATTATGAATTTTCTGAAATTATGATTTTTGTACAAATACTTTTTTAAAGTAGTTTGAATAAAAAAGTGTCATCTATAGGCATGAATGTAAAACATAAATATAATTTGCAGTGAGCGACAATGTTGAACTTTTCATGATATTTACATTAGTTGAGGTCCATTAACGCAAACTGTGAAGTGCACATCGGAAAGATACCTGGCATGAGGCTGACGTCTGAGTGTGTGAATGCATGCCTCTGACTAATTGACAAGATGGACGTTTGTCATAAATAGAGACTGAGTCCACCGGGTGCCATTATACAGTCATTTCCTGCTTTAATGTGTATGAAGAGTGTTCATTATTTGTGACAGATGGCCTCTTCTCTTCCTCATTGAATTCCTGCTCTCAGAGAGACGAATTAAAATCTACTAATCAGATAGGACCTTTATAGCCATTTCAATTTAATCTCAGTACGTGCACACATGCACACTATTGTTCTCATCGTAATCATTATTTCCAAGAGGTCCACTTATAACACTGGTAGATGCTTGACTAGCACAAACTGTTTCTGTTATTAAGCATTGTATTACTCCAAATCTTTTAAAATCATATGACCCGTATGTCAAACTCACATAAATGTAGATGTGCTCAATGCATTAAAGCTAGAAAAAGCGAGACCACTAATAATAAACAGTGCATAAATACCTGTGGAGGGATGCACCTCAAATCACCTAAATGAACATTCTGGCAGAAACTGTGACTGCCAGCAATGTTAAAAGATTGCAACCATTGACTGAGAGCAATAAGGTAAACTAGCAAAGCACACACATGACCTCATTTGGCATTGTGCTGTATTACATCACTCCACAGCATTCACTGCTTCTCTCCCTTATCAAAAATATACTGAGAAAACAAGATATGTTGTATCACCCACTGATACAAAGAAATGCAAAGCTTTTGTTTTTACTCCTCTTTTCTGAACGAGCAAGACATTGATTAGATATTGCATGGGTTGAATTACCTTAAAACAGCTAAAATTTCAGGCCCTAAGTGTAAAAATGATTCAGATGATGTACATATGCCTCTCTAAATATTTGAGAATCATGAAGAAATGTGGAAATTTAAATAAATATTCAGAGTTAGTTCAATACAATATGTATTAAGGGGGACGTTAACCTTCAGTTGTTACTGAAAGTTGAAGAAAAATCACGCCCTGCTCTACTTGATTCACTTTTATTAATATTATAAGTTGTTGCAGTACTAGCATCTGGGATTTTTGATTTAGTGCCATTCATTAGAATATTCATACTATTATTAAACAAATATAATTACCTTACATATTTTTTTAACTTTGCGTCCATTACAGAAAGCGAAAAGATGAATTTCTCCCAGTTTAAAAAATAGGTGTTCTGTTTTAGAAATGTCATAGAAAATCCAGCCTGAGTGGTTTCTTCATTCAATTCTAATCTCAAATTACTTCCATCTAGATTGCACATGAAAGCATACAATTTTATTTGAATATTTGAGAAGATGATCATTTAAAACCCGAGAGTCATTGAAATAGAGTAACACTTTGGCGCAGTGGGTAGCACTGTGGCCATCCAGTTAAAAGGTTGTTGGTTCGAGGCTTGTCGGTGACCTTCCTGGAAGGAGTTTGCATGTTCTCCTCATGCTTGTGTGGGTTTCCTCCGGGTACTCCCGTTTCCCCCACAATCCAAAAGACATGTGTTTAACATGTGTTAATTATACAAAAATATGATTATCTAAATTCAACTTAGCTGTGAATGTGTGTGTTGCCCTGTGTTGGACCGGTGACCTGTCCAGGGTGTACCCTTGCCTCTTGCCCCATGTGAGCTGGAGATAGCCACCAGCAGACCCCCATGACTCTGAAAAGGAATATGCGGACAAGAAAATTAATATTAAAGATTTGCAAAAGTGTTAATCGTGTTTTCATAAGGAC
Organism: Danionella cerebrum; assembly: GCA_007224835.1. NCBI lineage: Eukaryota > Metazoa > Chordata > Actinopteri > Cypriniformes > Danionidae > Danionella > Danionella cerebrum. The sequence continues at coordinate 288,744 of SRMA01025465.1, read as the reverse complement.
ATTCATAAGGAGCGGGATGTTAATCAGCCGCTGAATGTTTATAGCTCCAGTGAGCTTCTGTCTGTTGACGATTTGAAAAAAAAAAAAACCTTTACCACACAGGGGCTTCTGGGCTCAGGTTGCTACCTCGCCTGGTGGAGGAAAATTATGAACAAGTGAATTGAGTTTTAAAGCAATGCTTAAAAGAGTTTTAAAGGTCTACTTGTCGCTATAACAAAATTCTAAAGGAGATAGCTTGAGTTTACTTCAGAAAGTTCTGTAAAACATTTTTATTTAGAGATTGAGCAACAAATAAATGGCTTCATCCTTTGCTGTACAACGATTGCTATTTGAGGGCAGGATTTAGTTGACCTAGTCATTTTCACTTGACATTATTACTGTAGACATATATTTATAAATAAACATCAGGTATTTTGCTTTAGCATTTTTTAACTTATGAAACTAAATCCTTTCAAACTGTGTCAAATTTTGGGAAACAATGGACTGCATTAAAATCAATTTCTTAAACACCAGAACTGCAACTTGTGTCTCTACATGGATTTTTGTGTTTTGCGTACATGAGGGTTCTTCAGGTACTTTAAAAATAAAAAACAGTGTAATCAGCATTAGAGGTAATTCAGCTCATTCCACATGCTTTCTTTCTTTTAACCACCCATAAAATTGTCAGTCAATCGACTATTGTTTTGCAAATTGTTTATTATACATCCACACTGTTAGTAATAACTTTAGGAACACAAACAGAATATGAATGTTATTTTCCTCTTCAAAATCTCCACAGTCTTGTTACAGCTTCATACATGCTTAGAAACTCACGTCTCCAGATGTTTCCCTCCAGCTGTAAATGCAATATGGCAACAGGTACAGAGAGCGTTAAATGTGGCATACTTCATTTGATCCACGGTTACTTTGTTAAAGGCATTCAAACATGGATAAAACGATTACATAGTCTAAGAACATCTGGCAGCCATCTGCTGCTGTGCCCTTGCAGGCTACAATGAAGAAAAAAAACCTCTTCGAGGCACTGAATAAAGATCTTTAACCCAATGTTGGATTCTTTTGTCAGTATTTATAGCCGATTTCTGTACATGCACACCCAAGTTTTACAAGAAGTAGTCAATTAAAAAGAAAACAAACTGTCAATAATTTACGCATTCTAAAGTTACTTCATATATCTATATTTTCTTGATGTGCATAGTCAAAACCATTTTCAGAACTGCTTGAGCATTTGTTGAGCATCAGATGATTATGGACATGACAATAAAAGTCAAGGTGCTTTAAAGGATATCATTGATTATTTAGCTAATCCTGTTTATCATATAATCCTCTTATCATATTATCTTAGCTTAAAGATAACAGGGAAATACTTAAGGGTTTCAAAGATTAGTTTCAGCATTATTGTTTCAGCATTATTGGGTCATCTCCACTCACAAAATTATTTTCTTTACTTTTAAACAACTTTCTACTATCTGATAACCACTACGTTGATATAGTAAACTATGTGTTGGTTTCCTGTTCCATGTTCGTTCCATTCCTTCCCTTATGTGCTCCCTTCATCATCTCCTTCAGCCGCTGCAGCTATCTCCAATCAAGCTCACCTTTTCAAGCTGCGGTCACACTCCTCCTGAATCATGTGGCACACAAATGTGTGTTATGAACCCGCCCAGAAAATCGTTTATTAATTGGCGTAAAAAAATAAGCAATTCATTATAGAAATCATCTAAATCACATGTATCAAACTCATGGCCCGCAGGCCAGATGTGGCCCGCCATGTAATCTAATGTGGCCCATGAGAGCTTAAAAGTTTTGAGTGTCTAAATTTACATTTCCTACTCTACATTTCCCAGAATGCCTTTAGTGGTGTTTCCGCATCCATACTTTCGAGTGAAACTACAGAGCTGCCGTTTCTCACACATTGAACGTAAGACTCTCGCATTTGAGTGATCTCTCATGCTACAAACCCGATTTCTCACGCTAAAATACATTTCAAGATGTGAAATGGGCGGAGCAAATAGTTTATCTGTGTTCTGTTTCTTGAGCCTGATGATAAAAGATGAGGATATGCATCATCTTCAGTCTGTGAGGGTTTTTTTCCGCTAAACAAATTACACCATAAAACTCAGATAAATGCCAACTGCTATTTTTCTTTATTCACTTGGACAGTTTGAACCTTCATTAATGGAGTTATGTGGTTTTTCATCAGCTGACAAAAATTATTTATATTTGAAAGAATATTTTATTATAGATATTAGTAGATTTTAATTTTAATATAAAAGAATTTATATTAGAGCAACAAGCAATTGTTTCTATGAAACTAAATTGTAACTTGAATAAGTTATAAATAATGAGTTATTTAACATTAAGGAGAAGTTACATTTATTTTACATTACATTCAATTACATTGTTTTACATTTATAAGTTACATCTGGCCCTTTGAGGACAGCCATCATGCTAATGTGGCCCTCGGTGAAAATGAGTTTGACACCCCTGCTCTAAATTATAACAGGATGCTCTGTAATCTCCTTTACAACTGTACTGATGTCCTAAAATGTATAATTCATATTGAGTGATCAAAAAAAGCTAACAGACCTGAATGCATCAATGTGGTGGTTCAAGACGTATCACGAGACCCAATATCGCAAGTGAAAGTGAACTTTCTGTCTGACCGGAATCCGGAATTGCACTGCACAGGCAAGAACGTCCTCTTTCGTATCGCTGCATGTGATCCCATTCAAGCCAATGGAATTCTTTAGGTAGTGTGACTGTCCAGTTATACCTCTCTCCCTCTCCTCTTTTTGTTACCAAACCAACACTGAGTAAAATATAGATGCATACCTGATTGGACCTCTCCTTCAGTTCGAAGTTTTGTACTGTCTGGAGTGTTTGGAGGTGTTTCCTCTGCTAGAGTGAGGGATCTTTCTCCATCTGGATTCGGTAATTGTGAGACACTGGGAGACTTTGCACTGTTTGCTCGCCTGAGCTGCTAGTTTCGGTGAACTATTCCACTCTTTGAGTCCACTCTCTTGAATGAACTGGTGCTCTTTGAGCACTTCCTTTCTGGTAGCTCAGGTAAGATTATTGCAGGGAATACTCACTTAGCATTGAAATGGAAGCATCCAGGAAGTTAATCCAGGGGGAAACCTTAACAATGGACGCCGGGTTTAAAACAAAAGTTCCAAAGAAAATCAAAGCAGGTTTAGGGTCAGAGATAATTTGAGGGCTTATGGAGAGGTTCCTCGAACAAACCAGAAACAATGAAGATTGTAAAATGGTAGAATGTTACCGGAAGACTGAAGAGACATATTGTTGATGGGGCAACTACCAATACATCACATATTACAAGTATAAGCACCCAAACAGCATGTTCTGCCATCCATCACAGTAGACCAGTGGTTAGTGCTAGCAAAACAACTGCTGATGCTAGGAGTGAGCATCATTAAAGAGAGTAGAGAATGATGGTGTGGGAGCTTTATAGTGAGCAATATATCAGGATCTGTACTTTGTGAGAGCACAAACTGTGTAATTTTATGAACTTCATTGTGTAACTATGATGATGTGAAATGTTCTGTGTTTTCAAATTCATTTCGATTTTAAAATCCTAAATAGTAAACGCACTTTCACAATAGTTTAGAGCAGCTTAATGACCAAGTCTCCCTGGGAAAACCTGTCACTATTCTAGGGAAACAATTAAGCACACAATTACTGTTGTTTGAGATCTGTTACTGCAGATTAAGATGGTATAATAATTATTTGTATTTTATAAAATGTACAAGCAAACATTTCATATGTTAGCTCCATTCATCTCTTGGCTCGTTGTCTGAGATCATGTTTTGTAATGAGAGACTAAAAGTGTGTCAAGCGACAGTCAATTGAAGGAGGTCGGATTTTTATTCAGAGAGAGAAAAGCTGCCCTTAATTATGTTAGCATGCATCAGCAGTCCCTAGCTTTTTTATGTTATTTTGTGCAGATGAACACAGTGGAGGCACAGCATGTGCATGCATGTGTGTGTTGTTTAGGGAGGGGTTGAGAGCACTGATGGATTTATTAACTGCTAAACAGTTGCAAATCTCATCACAAACTCTCCTGAGAGCCGAGTCCATCCGGGGAAGCTCGCATCAGGGAGATTTCCCATGAGGGAAGAGAGCAGAGGAACGCATATGCTCTCTTTTGAGTCTTTATAAACACATATTTGTTCGTTTTGAAGAACAGGAAAAATAAATATTGCTAATCTGCTTCAACTCATTTGGTTCGTATGTAGAATAACTTCTTCTTCATTTCCTTTCGGCTGTTCCCAGTTTAGGGGTCACCAAGGCGAATCATCCGTTTCCACCTAAATCTGTCCTCAGTATCCTCTACTCTTGCACCAACTAACTTCATGTCCTCTTTCAGTACATCCATATATCTCGTCTTTGGCCTTCCTCTTGACCTCTTGCCTGGCATCTCCATCTCCAACATCCTTCTACCAATATAACCACTATACCTCCTCTGCACATGTCCAAACCATCTCAATCTGGCCTCTCTGACTTTGTCTCCAAAACAACCAACCTGAGCTGTCCCTCTGATGTGCTCGTTCTTAATCTTGTCTATCTTTGTCACTCCTAAACTGAACCTCAACATCCTCATCTCTGCTACTTCCATCTCTGCATCTTGTCTCTTCCTCACTGCCAAAGTCTCCAACCCACGAATGTAAAATAACTACAATATAAATAGTTCAAAAATAATTCAAGATGCAGATTGACAGAAGAAAACCAACAATTAAAAGTACTACTATCCTTTTATTTATATGCTAATCAGATTTTTTATCTCCAATGAAACAATGGAAACCATAAATAAATGGTGTTGGATAGAGTTTTTTTTATTTTCTTTTAAAATACTGTAGCGGCTGGTAGGATTTATATTCTTGGGATTGGTGCAGTGACATCACGGGGGCGGGACACTGCACTCATATCATTATCAGTGAAATCTCTGTATCACGAAACGTCTACAACATTGCTGTTGCAAGAAGTGGGGTTCTCATTGTTCATCATGCCTAATGTGACAAACATTGTCTGCTGTTGGTGTAGTTAACAACTAGTAAAGGCCGGAAACCAAATCTCATTTTACTGCGTCTTTATTACAGTAAGACAATCCCAGCTTATCCCAAAGAGCATTATGATAACAAAAATTTAACAAAATAGTTTTACAAATCATAAAATGGTAAAGTTTGTGTACATGAAAAAGAGAACTACATTTTCTTAATTTTATTGTGTACGTATACATGACAGGTATGCTTTCATAAAAGTAGGCAGTGAGAGATGACGATATGGACGATCTATACAAATGACAATCTCACCCATGAAGTTACGAAAGTAGTATTGGATTGTTCCCTTTCAGTCGGTCCCGGAGACGTTAGTCGGGATTAGACCGACTGAATGGGAGCGAATCACCGTGAGAGCGACTGACGAACATATTAACTGGCAAATTAATTTGCAGGCGAAGGTGATTGATAAAGCCGGGCGTGCCTAAGCCTCAGTATGCAATTTTCCTTCGGAGCTGACTGAGTGAGACTCTCTCTCCTGAACTTTGACGCTCTCTTTTCGCTTGAAAGATCAGTAGGTTGCTTACCTCGCGGCATACTTGGTGTTGACCTCTGCTAGCCCAGAATAGCACGCCACCAAAACGCCAGCACCTCGAAGATCTCTCAGGCAAGCCTGTCCAGTGTTTCAGCCGTTTTCTCATAATCCTGTCCGTTTTTCACGACACGATGAGCAAAACGTGCATTACTCCTAACTGCGGTGGATTTATCTCGTCGAAAGACGGTCATGAGCGCTGTGTGGAGTGTTTGGGCTTCCAACACGCCTGCGCAGCGTTTGTGAGGCGAGAGTGTGTGCATTGCAACGCTCTGCCGGCCCGCACGCTGAGATACAGACGGTCTTTCTTCGAGGAAGAGGACGCCGGAGCTTCGGCTCTTGGCGCTCCTACGAACCGGAGGGAGCCGGCTGTTTTCTCCCCGGATGTTTTGGGTCGAACGGTGTCAGGTGACTCCTCGCACCACCCCCAAATGCCGAGCGTGCTCCCCGTCTGGTCCGCGAATGAGTCGGAGAGCGCTTCGGCGTTACCCGGCCCCTCGTGTGATCCTGATGACGATCTGCTATCCATCGCAGCATCGGAAGGGGTGCGATCTTCGAGTTCTTCCAGCTCAGCGCCGCCACCCTCCGGGGTCTCGGCCGAGCCGGAGCTCGGTGCTCACGCGGTGCTCTCCAGAGCCGCGGTCGCAATTGGGCATGAGGTGCCTGCGCCCTCTAGCTCAGCGCCGTCGCGGCTGGATGACTGGTTCCTGGGTAAGCGCCGGGGCTCCGTCCCCCGCGCTCCTGCGGCCCCTTTCTTCCCGGAGGTGCACGAGGAGCTTATAAAATTCTGGCGGGCCCCCCTGTCTGCCAGGGCTTCTAGCTCCTCCCCCTTCACCGCTCTGGATGGTGCAGCAGCTAGGGGATACTCCTCGATTCCCCAGGTGGAGCAGGCTGTCGCGGTGCACCTGTGCCCCGGCAGTGCTGCCGCTTGGCGATTTTGTCCGAGTGTGCCCTCCAAAGCCGGAAAAGTTTTGTCTGCCCTGATGGCGAAAGCTTATTCGGCTGCCGGTCAAGCTGCTGCATCGCTGCATGCCATGGCGACCTTGGTCTTTCAGGCCAAGGTCCTCCGTGACATGCACCAGGGTGGTGGCGACCAACAGTCCATAATGGACTTACGTTCAGCCACTGATTTTGCGCTTCGGGCTACAAAATCAGCAGCGCTGAACATCGGTCGCACGATGGCCACACTTGTGGTACAGGAGCGCCATCTTTGGTTGGAGCAGGCCTCTATGCTTCCCGATGACCGAAACCGGTTTCTGGATGCACCTGTCTCCCAAGATGGCCTCTTTGGCATCACCGTGGATGATTTTGCGTCAAAGGTCTCCACGATCAGGAAACAGGCGGAGGGTCTGGGTGAGCTCATGGTCCCGCGTCGGAAGCGGCGGGCTCCTGCCGCTTCTGTGCTGGACCCCTCTCCGCCTGTGCGACGCCAAAGAGAGCGACTCTCGTCACGGTCTCAGCCTTCGACCTCTGGTCCGAGGAAGACCCCTGCACGACGAAAGTCGCAGTCAACCTCAGAGGGTTCTCGACGGCAGACGAGGGCTTCCACGAAGAAGCGCCCCTGAGGTTGGCGACTCGGGAGGAAATGAGCTCGTCTTTGGGTCTGGTCATTGACCCAGCTCCCCCAGGGGGGGGGGAGTCCACCACACATTCCTCGCTGCCGTCCTCCGGGACGGCGGCACCTATTGTGTCAAAGATAGAACTCACTTCCTAACCGAGAATAGCGGTCTCGCATGCCCGACGGTCTGGGGTTCCTCTTCCTCGGTCTCCGACGAAGACCCCGACATGGGCCCGAGCCCCGCTGGCCATGGCAGAGAGCGCTGGGGCACACCACCCCTGCCCTCATCTGACCATCTCCCAGGGTCCTCCCCTGGTGATTCCGCCCACAAGTCCGCCTCCAGGCGGCACCCGCCATGGGGACCATCGGCACGTCCCGACCACGACCCCTGTCAGCTTACCTGGGAGCCTGGCGGAAGCTTCCCGGGGTCTCACAGTGGGTGGTCCGGACAATCCGGCAGGGCTACACGATTCAGTTCGTGTCCGCCCCCAGGTTTCGAGGTGTGTTTCACACTCCTGTTCCACGAACAGGCGCCTCACTCCTGCGAGAGGAGATCGATGCCCTTTTAACAAAAGGTGCGATCGAGCCGGTACCCCCAGCCGATATGGAACCAGGGTTTTACAGCCCATACTTCCTGGTCCCCAAGAAATCAGGCGGGCTGCGACCAATCTTGGATCTGAGGCGTCTAAACCGGCACCTGGCCAAGTACCGGTTCAAGATGCTGACGGTCCGCTGCATTCTACCGTGCATCCGTCCTGGAGATTGGTTCGCAACAATCGACCTGAAGGACGCGTACTTTCAGGTAGAAGTGGTACCGAGACACAGACCCTTTCTAAGGTTCTGTTTCGAGGGCCATGCTTACCAGTACAAGGTCCTACCCTTCGGTCTTGCCCTATCCCCCCGCACCTTCACGAAGGTTGTCAGGGCCGCGCTAGCCCCGCTCCGCCGGGCAGGCATTCGGATCCTGGATTACCTCGACGACTGGCTTCTCATAGCCTCGTCCAGAGACCAGTTGATCCGACACCAGGGCAAGGTGCTTTCGCACTTAAACCGCTTGGGTCTGAAGGTCAACTGGGAAAAGAGCCGCCTCACTCCGGTGAGGACCATCTCTTTTATCGGGATGGAGCTGAACTCCGAGAGCATGCTGGCGCAACTATCGGTAGATCGCGCCAGGGCCTTGCCGACCGCCCTTTTCGCGGTGTCTTCTCGACCAGTGGTCAGACTGAAGTTATTTCAGAGGCTCCTGGGGCATATGGTAGCCGCAGCCCCAGTCATCCGACTCGGGCTCCTGCATATGCGACCACTGCAGCTATGGCTTCTCTCACGAGTTCCGAGTTGGGCATGGCGTCGGGGAGCCTTACGTCTGCCCACGGCAGACGCGCTCCCTTACCTGAAGGTCTGGAAGACGGAGTGCTTTCTGAGGTCTGGGGTGCCTCTTTCGAGCCACCCCAACCGTGTGATGGTCACCACCGATGCCTCCAAGACCGGTTGGGGCGCTGTGTGCGGTTCCCACCGCGAGAGTCCGGTGCCTGGACCGGAAGACGCTCTCGCTGGCACATAAACCGCCTCGAGCTAGTTGCAGTCATTCTAGCGCTACGGCGCTTCTGCCCGCTCCTTCGGGGGCGGCACGTGCTGGTCAGGACCGACAGCACTGCGGTAGTAGCGTACATCAACCGCCAGGGCGGTGTGCGCTCCCGTGCTCTGCACTACCTCGCCCAACGACTGCTCCTCTGGAGTCAGAGCAGACTTTTGTCGCTCAAAGCCTGTTATATCCCCGGAGAGTGCAACCGGATCGCGGATTCGCTGTCCAGGTTCCACCCCACGGCAGGAGAATGGCGACTCCATCCTCGGGCTGTTCAGCAGATATGGGACACCTTCGGCGAGGCACACATAGATCTGTTTGCCTCCCGCCAGAACACCCATTGCCGGCTTTTCTACTCCCCGTCCCTGGCTCCTCTCGGGACAGATGCGCTGGCACACTGCTGGCCCAGGAACAAACGCTTATATGCGTTTTCCCCAGTGAGCCTTCTAGCACAGTTACTGTGCAAGGTCAGGGAGGACGAGCACGAACTGCTTCTGATCGCCCCCTTTTGGCCGAACAGAGCGTGGTTTCCAGACCTCGTCGCGCTCGTGACAGCCCCCCCCTGGCCGATCCCTCTGAGTCCAGACCTCCTTACTCAGGGGGGGGATACAGGCACCCGCGGCCAGACCTCTGGGCCCTACACGTATGGCATATCTGTCCGCGGTGGACCCCGAGCCTCTACCACCCTCCGTGGTGAGAACTTTGGACCACGCGCTAGCACCCTCTACTCGAGCATGCTACGCTGGTAAATGGGGTCGGTTCGTCGAGTGGTGCTCTTCCCGCCAGGAAGACCCCGGGTCGTGCCCCATCAGAGTCGTGTTGACCTTTCTCCAGGAGAGGTTCGATCGGGGGCTGTCCCCTTCGTCCCTCAAGGTCTACGCCGCCGCTATTTCTGCCTTTCACCTTCGGGTCGAAGGGAAATCAGTGGGCAGCCACGAACTGACGGTGAGATTTCTCAAGGGAGCTAGGCGTCTCAGGCCGCCTAGACCCCCCTCTGTTCCCTCTTGGGACCTCTCCGTCGCCCTGTCTGGGCTGCGGAAGTCTCCTTTTGAGCCGTTGCACTCTGCAGAGCTGCGCGTCCTCTCACTGAAGACCGCACTCCTGCTCGCTCTGGCCTCAATTAAGAGGGTGGGAGATCTCCAGGCACTGTCCGCCGACGAATCCTGCCTGGAATTCGGCCCTGGCGATTCTCTGGTTACCATCAGACCCAGGCCCGGATTCATCCCCAAGGTCCCATCCGTCCCCTTCCGGGACCAGGTGGTGACCCTGCAAGCTCTGCCCCGGGAGGAGGCAGAACCAGCCCAGGGTTCGTTATGTCCTGTGCGAGCTCTTCGGATCTACTTGGACAGAACCCGGGAGCTTCGCAGCTCCCAGCAGCTCTTCATATGTTTCGGAGGCCAGCGTAAGGGTTCCGCGGTCTCCAAGCAACGGCTTGCCCACTGGCTAGTGGAGGCCATTCGCCTTGCTTATGAGGTGTGTGAGGTTCCCTGCCCTCTCCATCTGAGGGCCCACTCCACTCGCGGCATCGCTGCCTCGTGGGCGTTGGCTAGAGGGGCCTCACTCTCCGACATATGTAGAGCTGCGGGCTGGTCTACACCTAATACGTTCATCAGGTTCTACAACCTTGATGTAGGCTCTGTTCCCTCTGCGGTCCTGAGTGGTGGCAGTCACCCTTAGGGGACGGAGCAGGTGTAAGCTTGCAGTACTCTCCTCGTCATCAGGAGAAGTACACCTTTCTAAGAGCTCCCCCTTCAGGCGGCTCTCCCATCCTCCCCCCTTCGGCATCTGACTGAGCGGAGCAGTCAGCGCTGCCAGGTTCCGTGTGGTGGCTTTGCTCCGGCCTGGTCCCCGCAGAACTAGGGTACAGATCTGGGAGTCCCTCTCTGGCGCTCCCTTTCTATGTTCTCTATACAGCTCCCCCTTCAGGTGGCTAGTATGAACCCGTTCCGTTACTCCCCTTGTTTTTGGTGCGTAACGATGACCTCCGTCTCTGCCGATTTTCTCTTGCAGAACGATGACCCGCTGGTAGCCCTTCGGGCCTCGACGCGATCTCCGCCACTCCTCCCTGCGGGTCGAGGGGTGCCTCCTTCTGGTCGTCAGCATCAACCAAGTACAGCAGATGCTCTCAGTGTTGGACGACTTCCCCGTCAATGAGTGTTCCGGGCAGGGGCAGAAGGAGTTCCCCATTCAGGTACACGGCCTTGTTACTAACCCCTCTTTTGTGTTTAGTGCCGGCCTGTCTGGAAGGACTTCGGGCATGGCCCTTTACAGAGGCTCCCATTCAGTCGGTCTAATCCCGACTAACGTCTCCGGGACCGACTGAAAGGGAACGTCTAGGTTACTTGCGTAACCCCACGTTCCCTGAATAGGGAACGGAGACGTTACCCTTCGCCATGCCCTGGAAGTCATGGATCTGAGGTAAGCTGGGAGGTAAGTAGGTCCAGCTCCTCGGAAAATTCCATACTGAGGCTTAGGCACGCCCGGCTTTATACCCGGCTGATTGCTAATCAATCACCTTCGCCTGCAAATTAATTTGCCCGTTAATATGTTCGTCAGTCGCTCTCACGGTGATTGGCTCCCATTCAGTCGGTCTAATCCCGACTAACGTCTCCGTTCCCTATTCAGAGAACGTGGGGTTACGCAAGTAACCTAGACGATATTTGTGTAAATAAATGTATTTGAAACAAACATCATAAATGGATTTACATACCAATGCAAAAGAAAGGTTCTTTTTAAAAGATCTTAATCATCATATTTTATGGTGGAGTGTAGCATCAGAGGCTGGGGACAAGCAAAAAATGCAATTATTCACTGTTTTATGTGGATTTGATCAACATTTTAAATAAAAATGAAATATGAATAGTATGTAGTGTACTTTGCTTAGTAGTAAAGTGTACTTATGAAGCCACTTTAAGATCATTTAAAGTCCCAGGGACAGAAATGGCACACATTCGGTGGAAAGGATCATTAAATGAAAGAACCGTGTAGAGTGAACGGTAGAGATCAGGGTGGGATAAGAAAGATGACAACTTTTTTTAAACAGTTACATTTTTTAATCAAGCACTTTATTTTATTGAAGGATGCAACAACTACACACAGTTCACAATTGTTCAGTTTTTAAATAAATGAATAGTTTATAATAGATTGTTTTCAACTAATACCAGGAATATTTGCAAATCCCTTTTCTAAATTGAATAGCAAACAGTAACAAGAGAAGTAACAAAGAGCATATAATAATTCTATTTCAGATGCATTAATAATTGATTTTTTTATTGAATCATCCCCGTAATCAAAACAGAATAAATAGGGATGCAATCAGTTCCGTTTGTTTATTTCCTAAAGCTGTAAACCACAAGCCGTCTGATATTTTCTAAACTTTCAAGAGTACTGGAAGTACTGGAAACTAAGCTCGTCTTATTACAGTTGACATCTCAGACCTGTTTACTGTCCCATGAAACATGGGTAAGGACACATGTGTTTTCATTTCATGCCGTCCGCTCGGGCAGTGGAAAATCACCCCGCGTAATGTCAGTCAGCAAAAGGAGCTCGCACCTAACAAATCACCTGTCAGTCAGCAGCTGCCCACTCCTCTCTGGCCTCAGATGAAGCTCGGCTTTGAGAGCCACAATAATGAAAGACAACTCCGGACTGGAGACTTGCCATCACAGCAAAACACCATCCAGACTGCACATCCAAAATATATACCTTTTAATAAACGTGTCATTTTTGCTTTCATTCCGTTTGTAGACATTTTCAAATGGCATTACATGGTTTTCCTGTGGCGCTTGGAACTCAAAGCTCATGGGTTCAAACCCCCAGGAAAAGCAAGAACTGACTAAATGTGTAAAATCAAATAAAAGCCTCTGCTAAATGCTGTTATTGAAAATCCATTTATTACTCCTTATAGAAGACTCTGGAAGCAAGATTTAACATAAAACACATCTTTATTTAACAAAAAACATGCTGCATTAAGAAGATTGGAGGAGAGTGAGGACCCTATGTGTTTTTCTATCAGGGTCTCCAGAGCCAAAGGGGAGAACCACCCTGTGCATGCTTTATTCAAGCAAGTTGTAACTTGCTGTGATGACGTAACTTCCTGTTCTCATAATAATAGGATATTTATACACTGATGAAAAAAACCCTATGTTGAAATGTTCTCCAAGTCATTAATGTTTCCTGGCTGATGTTTGGCAACTCGAACCTCCACAGATTTTCTATGGGATTAAGGTCCGGAGACTGACTAGGCCACTCCATGACCTTAATTTGCTTCTTCTTGAGTCAATCTTTTGTTGCCTTGGCCGTGCGTTTTGGATTATTGTCATGCTAGAGTACCCAACCATGACCCATTTTCAATGCCCTGACTGAGGGAAGGAGGTTCTCACCCAACACTTGACGGTACATGGCCCAATCCATCCTCCCTTTGATGCGGTGCAATTGTCCTGTCCCCCAAAGCATGCAGAAACCCCCAAAGCATGTTTTCACCTCCATATTTGATGGAGGGGACAATGTTTTTGGAGTCATAGGCAGCAATGAGTTGATGCCAAAGAGCTCAATTTTGGTCTCATCTGACCACAACACTTTCACCCAGTCTTCCTCTGAATCAGTCAGATGTTCAGTGGCAAACTTCAAACGGGCCCATAGTTGGACTTTTTTGAGCAGGGGGACCTTGCGGGCACAGCAGGATTTCAGTCATTCACGGTGTAGTGTGTTACCAACTGTATTTGTGGTGACAGTGGTCCCAGTTGCCTTGAGATCATTGACAAGTTCCTCCAGAGTGGTTCTGGGCTGATTCCTCATCGTTCTCATTATCATTGAAACTCCACGAGGTGAGATCTTGCATGGAGCTCCAGACCGAGGAAGAATGGCAGTTCATTTATGTTTCTTCCATTTGCAAATAATTGCACCAACTGTTGTCACCTTCTCACCCAACTGCTTGGCGGTGGTGTTGTAGCCCATTCCAGCCTTGTGTAGGTCCACAATATTGTCCCTGACATCTTTGGAAAGCTCTTTGGTCTTGGACGTGGTGCAGAAATTGGCATCTGGATTGATTGCTTCTGTGGACAGGTAACGAGCTGAGAGGGCTGTCAATGTCAGCTCATAACCACCTGGGAGCTAGAGATCTTGCTGATGGATAGGGGATCAAATACTTATTTCCCTCATGGAAATGCAAATTAATTAACTCTTTTTGAAACACATTTTTCAGGATTTTTTTGTCATTGTTGTCTCTCACTGTTCAAATAAACTGAAGTGAATCAGAGTCATGTTAAGTGACTCACAGTGAGTGAATCTGTTTTGTACCTGGATCTTAATTTTCGGTTGACTGGTTAATCATTTTTGATTCGCATGTTTTTGCAGAAATTTGTCTGAAGCGCCACCATATAATGTCCCCATTCTTCCTCGCCTAAAGAATCCCAGCAACGAATGATACTGATGTCTGCAGCATTCTTGATCCAGTTCAATGTGCCAGACACCATCCGCTGCAATGCAAAATGCTTCACGAGGCTCATCTTACGAGATTATAAACATTGTTCCCAGGGCAGAGAGATATATGTCATCTCCGGCTGACCACAGCCACATGTTCTGAAGTTCTCTGCACAGAAAGCTCAGTCTCTGACACGGATCTAAGATCCAATCCCCTGACTGCTCGCTTTGGCATTTACCTGGCATCAGGTTCTGCAGGCCGCAAGGTTATTTCTTTTAATGCTTTATTAGCAAGAAGAACACTTTCTCTCAAAAGTTAACCCACAAACACACAGCAGGAGGATTCAAGAAAGTTTCAGCGTATATACATATTCAGATCTATGTCTTCACACCTTGTTTAAACCACATCAGAGGCTTTGTGTGTTCTCCTGAAGAATGCTCTGAAATAAGACACAACCAGAATGGTTTACCAAACAGGAAGTCACCTTACTCTCTGCTAATCAGAAGCGCTTTAGTTACTTAATGATTATTATTTTGCTTATCTTTACATATAACTCCCTTATTATTCTTTTTTTTTTTCTTTAAATGTGTGTTTGATGTGAAAACCCCAAAAAAGCATGGGGTAAACACTGTTTGCAACTGGTTGATCTGAGCATTCCTCCCTCTTCTCATCGTAAAACACATTCAAATAACATAAAAGAGGTTCGCTTCTAATTCTTTAAGAATATACTGCAAGAAATGAGCTTTAATTTGAGTTACAAAAACCTTCACTTTGTGATTATGTAAATTCTCTGCCAGAGTTGTGAAAGTTAATGATGCATTGCAACTTGTCCAATAGATTTCTTATTAAAATAGTATGTGCAACTTTTTTATTTATTTTTAACAAATGCCATCCATCATGATTTAAAAAGTTAATTTACGATAATCAATGTTTTATTACATAACTACAGTTTTTCCAAGAATATTTAGACATTTTGTGAAATGGTGAACCAGTCATGTTTTAACATTTAACAGTCTTTAACCCATGAGAAAACGGATGAAAAAGGATTTTGCTTTTTGAGAGAAATCGTCTGGGCAGTATCATGAGTACTCCAGTGGTCCTGTGGGTCGTGAGGCAGCTGTCTCTTGCCCAAGGACAGAAATGCTGATGTAAGATGTGCTTCAAATAGCAGACGAGGTCCTCCAGGGTGTTTTCCAGCTTCTTAAGTTACATGAGGCGTTCATAGTCTGGTCTGAGACACTGACCTCAACACTTTCAGAAGTTTCCCGTTAAGATTGGTTAATCGCAAACGGGTAAATGAATATAAGAAACTGTAATGACAACATTCGCTAGTTATAGCATTAGCAAACAATCTTCAGTGGAGGCAATCATACTCCTACAAATAACTTTTTCTTTACCAACAGGTGTGCTGCTATATGTCTACAAACCCTGGCATATTTCATTTGAAATCATGAATGATGGCGCATAAACTTTTTCCCCACTCATGGTTTGTGGTTGGGTGTGTTTACTCATAGTGACAACAGAAACTTTCCAAATTACCCGAATCGAATGTTTCGTGTGATCTTGAGGTAGTTGTCTATGAGGTTCTTTATTTTCTCTGTTGGTAAAGCAGCACATTCTTCTTGGCAAACCCTCCACCTCTTGTAAATTGCACGAACGGCACGTTTGAATGTGACTTTTTTTGCACATATTTTTAGAAAAACTCCTCCCTGAGGAAGATTACATTTCAATAGCATTATTTTGTCTCTAATTTTCAACAAACCTACATTTTGAACAATATTTAAATAAAAATGTAAAAATAAATAATCCCAGAGCTTGCTGCGCTGCAACTAAAAAACTTAAAATGAAACGTAACAATAAAATGCACTGTTTTAATTTTTAGATGTTTTTAACCAAAACCCAACCATCAGCGGTTCAAAAATTTTTTTTTTTTGTATAGGACCAAAAACAAAAAAAAAAATATATGAAATATGATTTTTAAATGCTTTGTTTTTGTCATAGATAAAGAGATGAAGAGTGTGGTCTAATGCGTATTCTATTATGTTTTATGTTTTAACTTTATGATTGTTTAGAGTAAAAGTACACATTTTTATAGAAAGTAAAAGTAGAATGGAATATAAATACTCCAACACAGGCCACAATTTCAATGTTTTAGTCAGTTCAAAAATGGACTAAGTGAGTATTTTGAATTTCAAATTCAAGCTTGCATTTTATTAGTTGTAGAAAAGCCATCGGACAAAAATGAAACTAGCTTTACGTTGAAAGAAGGAAAAAATGAACATATAAAGAGCAAGCCCTCTTGGAGGGTTGAAACATATAAAGAATGTTAATTTTCACAAGGAAGAGTAAAAGAGTAAGATCCTAAACACTGTGTGCTCTTTAAAAGTCATTAAATGTAAAGGGTTCACAGATCTGGAATCCCAGTAGCCTTCTCATGTTCAGGTTGAACTTTAAAGAGAGAGAGAGAGTGGTGAAAGAGAGTGTGGGGAAACCGTCATGACAAGGGGACCCGTAAGTCAGGTTCACTTGCTAAAAATAAAGCTGGACCAGACAAGATGCTAGTAGAGACTGGCTCTCATATAGCGAACGCAGTCAGTTTCAGTTTTAGACAAGAACAGATCTGGTCTCATCGCTTAGGCTTCCTCTGTCACACTGAACACTGCTGCTGCTCTCGGTCTCTGCTTTTGAAAGCAACAAACTTTGGCATTTCGAAGATTTCCGATCACTGATTTTCATGTGGAGAGACTCCAATCTGGATCGCACTGCGAGTCGGTACACTCGGCCTGTGCTTCGTCCTAAATCTCGAAATGTAACCTGGAAATGGCGCCTTAACTCTGCTTTTGAACAAAGACTCTTAATAGTATTCTGCCTGTTGTGAGGATTTCTGAGGAGAAGACTCTACTGTGTTTTAAAAGGCAAAAGCTACAGGAACATTTTTGCAGCTTTTCTTGCTGTTCTGAGAGTTATCCATTCAGCTATATTACAGTATTTGGTAGCGTCAGGCCACAAGGAGGTTGAAATGCGTGAGCTACTTCCTAACCCGATAAAAGAGAGGAAACCGAGGGAGCGAATAAACAGCCTTCCTGCACCAACATTCCCTATAACCTACTCACTCCAAACTTCTAAGAAGTTTCCCTTTTTCCACTTCAAAAAATGCAGATATGAAGCGGAGAACGCCTTCTTCTCAAACCTGAAGTTGGTGGACTTCAACATCATCGACACCTTGGGCGTTGGTGGATTTGGGAGAGTTGAGCTGGTAGGTGATTTGTATTTTTCGCTCTATGTTTAATGCATAAATGAAGCAGTAAAAACAGAATGTTTGCAGTTGGTGGTTCCTTTAACCTACTGTACCCAACACAGAGCAGGAAACACGAGCAGCTCTCTACAGTGCAGGACAGATCAAGTCTGAGAATCCTGAAGGTCTATTCAGGGTAACTTTCCACAACAGAGTTAACAGGCAAGGCATCTGGATTATCACCACAAAGACGTAACGATGACTATTGTGGATTTATGGGCAGGTGGATGGATAATAATTGGTTGGTTGGCAGTGTTTGGCTGCCAAAAGGACAGTAAACAGATGAATTTGCATAGATACAGTTTGGTACAGTTCTTCCACTTAAAAACTTTAGAAAAACCTGTATTTTTCATCTATATAACAATGACATAGTTGTAGAAATTCTGTTTGTAAACCGTTCTGTAAAATACATTTTGGTCAACTACAAACAATATTTGTGGCTTTACCGGAACTGTAACTTCTTCTTTAAGAGGCTGCTTTCTCTTCCACTCATTACCTTTATTAATGGCATCTGTTTGAACTCATTATCAGAATAATAGAGACCTATCCACAGCTTCAAACACACTCCAAATTCCACCATGGCCAAGACCAAAGAGCCGCCAAAGGCTGGGAAGACGGAATCTGAAAACGAGAGCAGCCTCTTTTGAAGAAATCAATGGTGGGGGAAATTATTACAGCGTAAAAGCTGTTACTATATAGTTACTATATTTATGATAAAGCCAAAATAAAACTTTTTGGTAAAAACATGTCATGTTTGGAGGAGAGAGAGTACAGAGTTTCATTCTAAGAACATCAAACCAATTTGAAGCATGGGGGTGGAAACGTCATGTTTTAGGACGGTTTTGGAGTGTCCTAGCCAGTCTTCAGATATGAAAACCATAGAAAATCTTTGGAGGGAGTTGAAAATCCATGCTGCCCAATGGCCGCCCCATACCTGCTCTAGAGGAGGTCTGCTGGAGGAATGGGCCAAAATATCAGCAACAGTGTGTGAGGACTTCCAGAAAACATCCCACCTTTCTTGGCCAACTAAGGATATATAACATATTATTGAAACAACTTTTTGTTATTAACCAAATATTTTACTAATCCGCTACCATTTCTACTAGAACTTGCAAATAAAGTAAGTGGTTTGGTCTTTTTTTTCTCACTTATTGTTGGTATAAAGCTATATTGAAAACTACAGGCCTCTCATCTATTTAAATGGGAGAACTTCCACAATTGGTGGCTGACTGAACACTTACCACCACTGTAGTTACATATATCGGTAAAGTATGGTAACCTTTTAAAACCATTCACAAGTGTAGCTCAAAGTCACTTAATCCGAAGTTTTCCAAGGTGAGGGATCACAGAAATGGTAAACCATACAGTAAAAGGAACATCGTGTTCGTGGTCACTATAATCAAATGTTTGGAGGCTCCTCCCAACCGGATATTTTTAATTTGGTAAACACCAAAATGCCCTGCAAAGATGATACATTTTCTCCTAACGTAAGTTTAACTAATGAGTAATAAATTCACCTCCTCACAGTTGTCACAAAGATCAAAATAAGTTCTACATTAAAAAATATGTTTTTTTTCTGCTTTAAAGTTGAGCACTTGGTTGTCAATGGCAATGCTCACTTCTGAAACCAGCCTCAAGTGGCAAGTTGTGGAATTGCAGTTTCGGTGTAAACAGAGAGGTTGTCACGTGAGAGAAACCATTTGCCACTTACGAATGACCAGTACCTGTCAAAGAAGCTTCCAATTAACCATGAATTTAGGGTTGAAAATATAGCGCCATCTCTTGGATTTGCATTCTACTGTTTGGTGTTTTGGGGAAGAAAATTGTGCTCGTGAGGATTCGGAGGAAAAGTCTGGATGCATTTGATCTGAGTAGCGTTTCTTTAAGTGGTAAATAGGTTGAAGAGCAGATGGGTAGGTTGGTGTAGAGATACATGACCATTTATGACTGCTGAAGACGTTGACGTAGAGACGCCGCATTGCGGATAACATTCTACAATAAAGGAAAGCCCAGTGCTCAGGGTAGAGGATCCCCCTTTCCATTCGTCTATTCCTGGCTCTGCGGCAGGATTGTAAAAACAAGTGGCCTTTCACCAGAGACAGTGATGAATGCTGCTAGTGCTATCCATTTGCTAGATAGCAAGCGGATCAAGTGAACATGCAAGCGCCATTGAAGAGACGCAATGTGAAGAATTCCTTCTCAGAGCAGCGACTTCAAGAATCCAAACCATTAATAGACCATGTTACATTAAGAACTGCCACTTGTTTTTACAAAGATTACCACTTTCTCACCGCTTCATGCCTCATGTTTGTCCACAGGTGCAGCTTAAGAGTGACGAGACCAAAACCTTTGCCATGAAGATTCTGAAGAAGCGCCACATTGTTGACACCCGGCAACAGGAGCACATTCGCTCGGAGAAACAGATCATGCAGGAGGCTCATTCCGACTTCATTGTGCGGTAGGAGCTCAATGTTCCAAAATGGACCGAGTTCACAGTTTACGGGACCAAAACTAACTTTCGATCCATCAGGTTGTACAGGACTTTCAAAGACAGCAAGTATCTCTACATGTTAATGGAGGCCTGTTTAGGAGGAGAGCTATGGACCATTCTTAGAGACAGGTAACTAGGTCGTCCTGGAGTTCTCATCTCGAAATAACGGACAGGTTTTTAAACACTGGTCCTTCTCTCCGTTTCTTCACAGAGGATCATTTGAAGACTCCACCACACGGTTTTACACAGCCTGTGTGGTTGAAGCCTTCGCTTATTTGCATTCCAAGGGAATCATCTATCGTGACTTAAAGCCTGAAAACCTTATTCTGGATCACAGAGGATACGCCAAGCTTGTGAGTATATGTCCCAAGATGTGTCGATAATGAAGGTTGATTGTCATCTTACAACATCGGTGGATTCTCTTAATGTCTATCCCTGCTATAGGTGGACTTTGGCTTTGCAAAAAAGATTGGCTTCGGGAAGAAAACTTGGACTTTCTGTGGAACGCCAGAGTATGTAGCACCTGAGATCATTCTTAATAAAGGCCATGACATCTCTGCTGACTACTGGTCACTGGGAATTCTGATGTACGAACTCTTGACGGGAAGGTACGGCTTGTGTTTTCCATGTTTTTGTACATACCAAATGTATGATTTTTATAACTGCGTCTGTACAATTCTATTAGTTCTCATTCGTGCTGATCAATCATAAGAATTTGGTTCAGAGATGTACTCAGCATTTACCGTGAGCTGAACCACTGTGACATTTTGCTTAGTCATTGCTTTTATTATTCTCTTATTCTCTTTTCCGTTATTGTGACTAAGTCCCTGTAACTACCCCTTGTTTGGGTTAGGATGACTCTTTAACTGTCGACTTTTTGAAGTACCTTTTTACTAGGGATGCAATGGGACACAAAGCTCACGGTTCGGTACGTACCACGGTTTTTAGCTACGGTTTTCAATTCGGTTCTTATGGCTTAACAAATTGTATTTTTGGGGGGATTTTTGTATTGTTTGTATGAATCGCATGAACAGATAAATAACGGGCATTCAGAGAATTCACTTTGTTTTGCTAAATCAAACATTGACATAAAAAAAATGACACTTTAACTTAAAACAATAAAATAAACAGTCGTAGCAAGGTGGACACAAGCTTCTTCAGCAGCGTGCGGATTGGTGAAACATGCAAAGTCCCGCCCTCTACTAACTTTAGCGCTCGCTGATTGGATATTTACACAAAGGAGCTGTTCATTCCCTGACATCTGCTTTTTCACACGTGAAACTTATAACAATACATACAGGAGTTATTTAAAAGAGAAACTGAAAAGCCGTGGTTCACAAAGGTGTACCGAACCGAGGAAGGTGTACCGAACCGAGGAAGGCGTACCGAACGGTTCGGTGTAAAGCCGAGTATATCTGTAACGATTTCAGGTTTGTGTTCCTGGAATCCCTTTAATAATCAACGCTGTGTCCGTAATGTTAGCCCTGTTGCTGTAGCTTTTTTCATTGCAAAAAATAATTAAAACTTTATTAAGAGTTTAGTTACAAAATTTTCTAAATGTTAAAAGGTGTTTGCTTCCCCAATAAACATCCAATTGTTTCTGTTTCAAAGTACAAGAAGGAGTCTCTAATATCGTTTACATGTCCCAATTGATATTCACTTTAAGATCAATATTTCTGTCCAATATAATGTTAATTTTTAGTGAGGAGCAGGAGTTCTTCCAGGATCTTTCCAGTGCATGAAAAGCTCATCTTTTAATCATTTTCCTATTGTAGTTTTCTTTGAGTGGCCTCCATTTCTATCCCAAAGACAAAACGAGCAGCAGCTCAGTGCAACTTTTCATTTTATATGTCAAATCCAGCGTGAATGCCATGAATCCATTCAGACCGGTCAATAGTGCACTTTTCGATCCCATGACCACCACGTCGCCAGTGACAAAAAAAGGAGTAAACACAACCTAAGTTCAGGAATATATGACCACTTAAAGTTTTTCTCAAAAAGCACAGACAGGACAAGTGCAGCTTGTGGTCGGTAACTCTTCATCTCATCGTATGTGTAGCAAAGTTTTCATTTCTGTGCAATAGTAAATATGAATGAACCAAAGAAGAACTCGCCTAGTGCTGCACAGAAAATTACTTTACAGACAGGATTTTTTTATACTTGTACTGCCCCAAATGCACTCAAACGATGGCTCATCGATACGAAAATAGATGGCCCTGCCGACCTTTTGGCTGTTATACTATACTTATACAGACATCAACAAGCTACTCCTGGCTTCATCAGGCTCTGTTCTACTGGTGCGCAACTTAAGGGCAGCAGAAGATCACCGACATCTTTCCCAATATTATCAAGCTACAATACCGGAGCACAGTTAGCCATCGCACAGTTAGGCAATTAGATACCCAAATATGATTAGAGTTGGGGGTTTGAGGTAAGTGTTCGAAATTTGAACACTAGAGGACGCTTGTGCAGTGCTTAACTGGTGAGATCCAGCATTGCAGCTGGATGCTACTCATCTTTCTTGCCCCTGAATTTCTCGTTTTTGTAGCGTTTCTATTTTTGCTTCCTTCCCTAAATCAGCACTGGATCATCAACTCCATCGAATTGATTAATTTGTATCGCTATAAAAGAAGAAAATTGGGAACCAGACTCTTCACATAAAATATGGGCTTCTAGCTCGTTAAAAATGTTAACAGGGTTCCCATCATGGTGTGAGGGTTTTATGGTAACAGGGTTGACAGAAAGACAAAAGTTTTAACGGAACTACTCAGTTGCAACCGGTTAAACTGAAATTCTGTGCATTTTCTGTGCAGCCCACCATTCTCAGGACCAGATCCAATGAAGACGTATAATATCATTTTAAGAGGAATCGACATGATAGAGTTTCCAAAGAAGATCACCAAAAATGCTGGAAATCTAATAAAAAAACTATGCAGGTAGGTTATAGAAACCTGTTTGATTGTTGATTTTTTTAGGTTTAACTTGAGAAAATAAAGTTTCTATCAATACATTGTTATTTTCTCTAGGGACAATCCATCGGAGAGACTGGGAAACTTGAAAAATGGAGTGAAAGATATCCAAAAGCACAAGTGTGTGAATTTAATGTTATTATTGCTATTGAATACTTACCATGGCGTTTCTTTATATACCAGAGTTAACAATGAATTAATTATACGTTATAGATGGTTTGAAGGCTTTAACTGGGAAGGACTGCGCAAGGGAACACTCGCCTCTCCCATTATTCCTGATGTGAGTAATCTATAAAACCTTTCCCAAAGTGTGGTGCTGTCTTTAATAAACATTTTTGAGGATTAACGAAGTGTCACATTTTGAATCTCAATTGAAAAATGTAAAAAATATCTTTTATAAGCTTTAGAAATGTTTGAAAGAGACAACTTTAGTTTGCAAAACATCCTCAAAAATAAATACATTGATGTTTATTATCCATTAAGAATTTTCCCTTGAATCCCATGAATCCATTGAAGATGTGTTTAAGAAACTTATTTCACGTTTACTTTGCTCTTTGTCGTTTTTTTTAATTGACACATCGAAAAATGCACGCAGTTAATAAAGAGAAAAGAAGCTAAAGCTAAACAAATTGCCATTTAAAATGTCCTTTTTACAGCATTTCTAATAAACAATGCTCTCGATTAAATGCAATATTAATCATAAAAACATCTTTGAGTCATCGCATATTCATGTAGGATTGACAGAAAAGTTGAGTTTACATAAAATGTTTACATTTGCAGAAATTAAAGGTTGCTTACGTTTGTTTCAAGAATAATGCTCTGTATTTTGCCAACAATCATCTAGCTTTGTGAATGCTACTTCATTAAACCTAAAAATCAGAACATATCACTTTATTTCTTTTAGTTTTCTAGGTTAAAGTGTTTTATATATTCTGTGTTAATGTTGCTTATCATTTTGACCGTATTACTATTTTATGTTTGTAGTGTATTATGAGATTATATCTATTTTTGCAGCCATGGCAGAGAGTTAGTGGTCTTCTTTCTGGGTGGGGGTGTTTCGAAGCTCCATGGGATGGAGTTTTTGTGTAAGTGTTGGTATTTGCCCTCCTAAAATGCTGTTTCCTGTGTTCACACGTCAGGTGGCAAGCCCCACTGACACCAGTAACTTTGATAGTTTTCCTGAAGACAACGAGGAGCCTCCTCCAGACGATAACTCCGGCTGGGACACTGATTTCTAGAGCGGAGGCTGAGAGCAGCCCTGTTCTAAAGACTGAAGGAGATCAGGGAGGAGACCTCAATCCCAGCTCTGACACCATATTGCCTTCGTCCATGGAGCCACCAGGGGTTTCCCAGCCCCTCCTCCTGCATCAAGACTCTCATAGGTGTCCCTATGTATTTCGGATTTTGGTGAAGGAGCCCTTCATATGTTTGCTGCCGATCCACATTTTCAAACGTTAGAGACCAGACTGTGGACTGATCAGAACCTCATAGAGAGACCGGCTCGTAACCTTGTGTCAGAATTATTCTTTATATTTTGAAAGAATGGAACTCAAGCAAAAGGTGAAAGATCTATCTTGTTAAAATGGTATAAAATGGAGCAAAAAAAGTATTCAGTCAGCCACCAATCGTGGAGGTTCTCCCGCTTCGAAAGGAAAGACCTTTAATTTCCATCGTAGTTAAAAACAAAATAAAAGGAAATCTAGAGAAGCACTCCTATCGGTGTAGGATTTTTAAGGCCGTAAATAAATAACACAATAGCTTCATCTCAATACTCTTGTTCGCCGATATTTTGGGCCATTCTTCCGGCAGATCTCCTCTAGAGCATTTTGATTTTGCCGGCTGTCACTGGGAAACCCAGAGTTTCAACTCCATCCAAAGATTTTCTATGAGGTTAAGATCTGGAGACTGGCAACTCCATGGCCTTCGTTCATTGTGTTTGGGATCATTGTCACGCTGAAAGACACAGCCGTGTTTTCACCGTGATATCAGCTCAAAAGTGTGATGTTTCCACCCTCATGCTTCACATTAAGAATGATGTTCTGCTCCAAGCACAAGTTGAGTTAAAAAAAAAAAAACTATCCATTTTCATCTGACTCTTGGATATTTTCCCAATGCTCTTCTTGAAGATCCAAATGCTCTCTAGGAATACTTTAGACGGGTCCTAGTTAAAACAAGGGACATGTCTGGTTCTTGTAGAACTTCTAATAATATCTTCACTCCGAGCTGCTTCCTACTGCAGATTCAGTCTTCCCAGCCTGTCTACAATTTTGTTCCTGGTGTCCTATAACAGCTCTTGGTCATAGTAGAGTTTGGAGTGCGTTTGAGGTTGTTCAAACAGATGCCATTACATTAATGGAGGATTGAGGACTCTTTTAAAGAAGAAGTTACAGATCAGAGATTGTGCTACGCTTCTTTCTTATTTTGTGAAAAATAGAGTTCTCTCTTATCTTTTTAAGTGGAAGAACTTGTGCCATCAGTGGCTGACTCAATGCTTCTTTGCCCCATTTTTTAGATACTAGAAGCGAGTTTATTTAGACTGTAATGCAGCGTGTGCACCACTAGAGGGCAGGCCTTTAACTCTGATGCACATTGTGCTCTCTTAGAGAAAATCCCAGCTTCTCTGTTTTTTTACTGATCAAATCAGACACCATCACCAACCCCATCCGTGACGATGAGACTGACTAAGCGCTGTACTGGAAAACAAATTCTCTTATTTATTGTCGCACCAGGAGTTCCTATATCTGTAAATACAGTGGTAATATTTTTGTGACACTTGTAGAGGCGTACCAGACCTACTGCTTTTAGAATAGCTCACATCCTTACAGCTATTTCCTCTCGGGTTTGTCTGCTCCACTTGAATGGTTTGGCATTGTTCTAAGTGCCTTAACACAAGAATTCACCCGGCTTCTTCTAATGCTGCACGGTTAGCTCAGACGCCTCGAAGAAGAATGCTCTTCTCTATCGCTTGTGGCTTTTTTTTTAAGGTACAGAGATTTATATGTCTTTTTCGTATAATAAAGCTTCTTTTAAAGTAGTGCTTGTGTTCCAGGGTGTCGTGTTTGTGGTCTGCACCTGCAAACGAGAGCAGCTATCTGCTCCTGCAAACAAGCTTTAGCTCGAGGTGTTGTGACTGACTCCTATCAGCTGCTGCTAATGCTCTGCAAACATCTGCCCTCCCTTCATCCCTGCAGACAAACACTCCGGGATGGTAGCTTTTCTTTACCAGCTCAGTCGCCCGTCCACATCAAAAGATGCAAACCCAGGGGGTAGAGAAGACATCTTTGACCTTAAGTTCACAGTAAGACCATCAGTCAATGGCATACACTCAATGGTGTCCGCGTTATTTTCCCAGCGTCTTTAGGGAATCTGTAGGAGCTTTAATTAATGAAAGAGACGGTTCCCTCACCACACACTACTCGGTTTTCTAGCACTTAAAACATTGATTCGTTAAGGCCCACAGTTTACGAACTTTGAGTTCAACCTACACAAATGCACGAACTCACAATACATCAGGGTAACTGTAAAAACAAAGCAAAGTGTACTACATTGTATTCTTGTTGTAAATGTAAGCAAAAACACTTAAAATATTGATAAAATCCACATAAAACACTGAAAAATAGCATTTATTGCATGTCCCCAGCCTCTGATGCTACAAGACTAAGATCTTTTAAAAAGAATCTTTCTTTTGCATTTGTATTTAAATCCATATATAATGTTTGTCTCAAATATCTAACCTTTCTTAGATTCAAAAACACACACGCCTCCTGCAAAACGCAAATTTCCATGTCAGTTTTTCAGCAGGTAGTTGGATCACTTGGACCTTTAGAAGTACATGGGAAGCGCAAAGGTAAGTTCTATCAATTTCTTAGTTACATATTTGAAGGTTTTGTGATGATATCTTGCAGCGTTGTTTAAAAAAAAATCTCCTGCTATTTAGCATATATGTGCCAATGCTTTGCCAAAAACTCTGTCTTACTTTCAGTCCAGTTACTTCTATAAAGAAAAACAAGAGGATAAGAAAAAGAGAAAAAATATTTAAATAAGTTACTGAAGATGAACCAATACCCATTATGTAATATGTAAGTAGTTACAAGTAAGTATTAGAATACCTTTTTGAAATCAAGTTTTGATAAGTATATATATATATATATATATATATACTTATATAAAAAAAATCTCACAATCATTTCTGTAGAAATCCAGATTTTAGCTTGATTTTCAAAATGTTTTTAAAATGATTTGGCAGAGCAATAACTCAACCAAGCGAATTTGCTCCCAACC
Organism: Danionella cerebrum; assembly: GCA_007224835.1. Taxonomy (NCBI): domain Eukaryota; kingdom Metazoa; phylum Chordata; class Actinopteri; order Cypriniformes; family Danionidae; genus Danionella; species Danionella cerebrum. The sequence continues at coordinate 261,539 of SRMA01025465.1, read as the reverse complement.
TTATTAACCAAGCATACTTCCTATGTATGCTTAAGAACATTTAAATCAAGTGAAGATTTGCTTCTAGTGCAATTCTAGTAAGAACATTCGTAGTAAGAACAAGTCTAAATTGTGACATACAAGTCTAATGTGTAACGTTTATGTTATTCAGCTATTATTTATTGTAAAACTCACTTGCTGTGCTTTAAATAAACATGGGACCGGAAAACCAATCAAATCATTGTATTTTTGTAAGTATAAAACGAGTTCCTTACATGTGTCGGTCTCTTTGGTTGCACTGGTGGTAATCTTAGTTTTTTAGGTGTATCTCCAGAAATACTCTGGAAGAAAGGGCCGTACAGGCTTTCATCTTAGCTCTTCACCTTCATTCATAAAAAGAATTGGGACACCCCTTCCGCTCACGTGAAAGTGCAAGACAAGAAGTTCGGCTAAAGAGTAGGCTAAACACAATTCACAAACACAATTGGTTGAGTTATCTACCCTACAGGAGTCAACACATCTCTCTGATTTCCATAAAGCTCTTTATGCTCAGCCACCAAAAATAAATAGAGCTCTGCATTCATCCTTCTTCAGGTCTTCAACCTGTCTTTCTGAGTGTGGATGATTTGTTCAAAACTCCTTTTAAAAGTTGATTATGTTGTAACCACAAACATTTCGAGGGAACATTTGCCGTTGAAACTATGGCATTTTTTGTAAAGAACAGTGTTTAGAAATTTTTAGAAAGTTTTGGATGAGAAAATAAATATAAGCATGTTTTGCTTCAAGTCGATGACGGTTCGTAAGGAACAGAGGTTGTGTGAAAGGTAAACATTCTCAGGAATATTTATAAACTGAATATATTCAATAGAATGAAACAAAGACCTTTAAACCGAGAGAAAAGTTTCTTCGTTATTAAGAAAAGATTGTTTTTTCCACACACTTGTTGCTTTGCTCGCCATGCCTCTGGAAACACTAAACCCATCATCTTCTCTGCTTCAAACATTAGGTCCAACAAAGCATGGACAAAGAGACAAGTTTGTTTTGGAGAGTCATCAGAGGACATCCATCACCCCCTGCTCAGAGAGCGACACTTCAGAGGAGGAGATGGAGCGAACAAAAATAAACGACTGAGATCCAAACACAGCGCAGAACGCAGATAAAGCTCTACTGTAGATTTACTTGTGGATAATCAATAAAAGCCTGTTCAAAATAAAAGTAAATGACTTTCTAGGTGAAAGCAGACCAGATCTATAACTTTAATTTAAGATTTAAAGCCTCCTGAAGTGTGGCTAGTTTAAACAAACGCTAACAAGCTCTTACCCGTACTTCAGATTCTAAACACAATTAACCGAATTGATCATTCTGTTAAATAAACACAAACTGTACATTTCTGCCCACACTACCAAAACACTCAGAATCAATTAAATCTTTCAAAGATTCACTTTACAAGGTACATGCACCCAATCAAAGTACGTACACTAGGTTTCAAAATACTGGCTATTGCTGACATTTTTAAAATTACATGGACTTTTATGTTTTGGTTTTATACAGTGAGGGGAAAAAACCCCTCATTTGAACCCCAGCTGTTTTTGTAAGTTTGCCCACTAACAAAGAAATGATCCATCTATAATTTTAATGGTAGGATTATTTGAACAGTGAGAGACAGAAATCCAGAAAAAATCATTTCAGAAAGAGTTATAAATTAATTTGCATTTCTATGAAGGAAAAAAAGTATTGTTGTTTCTCACCAACGTTCATTCTCAAAGGACGCTCTAAAAGGGGAGTGCTCTAAATAAAAGCACAAAAGAATACTGCATCTTCAGGGTTATGCCACATGTTTCTGTGTCTAAAACGCATTTCCTTCCTGTTGGTTTGTTGAAAGATGTATATTCTGTAATGGAGACAACTATTGACGAGGCAACCTCAAATTGGGCTGCCCTCTTTCACCAGCCTCTCTTAGTGATAGAATGAGGTTAGTCAATGAGCCCTTGGAATACCACCACCACGACTTCCTACATCTACCTTGCCCTCTCCTGTATCCTGCTCCTCTCACTAGGCCTGATCTCACTAGCCTGATCAAACCATGGGTTAAGGTTAGACCATGACTCCTCAACATTCTCTTTTTACGTGGTAGGTGTAAATGTAATAGCAAACAATAACCTCTGCCACTGAGTCTAAACCAGACTGGATTCAGCCTAATGTAGCCAACATAAATCAGGTGAGTTGATTATTAGTGAGTAAATTATATAAAAATTCTCTATATGTATAAAATATGTACTGTGTGTGAGTTTATTGCTTGATTGTTTTTGAACTGTTTTCATTGCAGGTTGTTCTAGTGTAGCTAAGGTTTTGAGTATTGTTTTTTTTCTATCGTGGGATTTTGTGTGTTAGCATTCGTGAATATTACAAAAACAATCCATAATGTTGGTTGGAGGTGTAGCTTCTCTGTTAAGAAAATGAAAGCATTGTGGAAATGTATCCCCACGTGAAATGTGTGCATGGTACGGCCACAAAAGTCTCATGTTGTGCTAATCGCGTTAAGAGTTGGCAACTGATTGGACAAACGCTTGTTAGCGACCGTAAAAGAGGATGTCTCTCGAATCCGGTCGCCCTGAATGATCTGGATTTCGAATATTCAGTCTGTTCTGTACGACAGCTGCAGCAAATTTCCTTCTATTTCTTTAAAACCTACCCATGTAGCTACTTGAGGCTGGACAGATGCAGCATTTATCTACAAATCTTACATTTGCCGAAGATTCGCGCAAAATGAGCACCAATAAAATGAGTTGAGGTTTAGTTGTAGAAAAAAAATTAGCGTTAGTTTACAACAAGAACAAAATACTTTACCACTTGGTTGGTTTCACATAAAATGCAGCAGAACAATTATTTTCACGCATTTTTGTTTTCTTTTAAGCAGAAAGATTGACTGCTGCAAGGAAACCAGGAGCTCTTTTGTGACTGGAGGGAAAGGCCTTGAGAGAATTAAACGCTTTCTGCAGAAGCCACGAGACATTGTGTATGTGCTGAAGAAGCCTTGGTATTATTGGTCCTTTGAGAATCATTTAACTGAGTGTTTATCCACAGAACCACGCCCTGGTGAGGTTTTGGCTCCCAAATGGCCAGACTGAAGGACTACAATCTGAGACGACGCAGGTAAACGTTTATCTCATTTAAACACATTCACAAAACCTCTCACTGATTGGATAGTTTTCATGCATATTAACGAGCTTGACCAAGGTTTCTTGAAAGTGGTTCAAAGTGAATCTCACATGGCCGGCGGAGTGAAGCCAAACTGCGGAGAGCGCCCTCATGGTGCCGGCTGCAGAATGATTCAGAAGTCAATGGGGAAAAGCCGAACATTAAAAATGATTACGTTATTTACACAAGCGGTTCTAATGATTATCTGAACAGTGAACAAAGTTTATTTCATGTGGTTCACGAAGACTCAATTTTCCACCTAAAAAAACAAGGCGCGGCCATGTGATTGACAGCTTCATTGAGCAGCGCTGCCAGGAAGTGGAAGATCGGGAAGTCACTTGTGCGCATAGACTGTATTTCTTTATACAGGTTGGTTTCAAAACAGGAAGTGACCTCAAAAAACTGAAAATGTATAAATCTTAGTACAGGTTAAAACCTTCAGCTGACAGAGGCCAATGTAAACATGTTATTATCTCAACAAAAAGAGATTTAGGGTACCAACCGGTAGCCATCTGGAGGAGGTTCTAAAAGCAGGAAAGGTTAGACAAAGGTGATACTTTTCTTTGATTGTAAGGAACCTCCAGTTGATCACTGACTGGTTAGTTGTTGAGCTCGCTGAGTGGCCAGAAACAATCATTACAGTGTGTGACACAAAAAGTGCTGCTACCCTTTGACTGTTGGGCATCATGGACAGTCACACAGTTGCCACCCAAAGGTTTCCAATGAAAGGTCTGTGTCTGGGTTTTGCCAGTCCGCGCCATCTTGGGCTTAACAAAGAATCTGCCAGCATCTGTCACTTCCTGTGATGCAGCTGTTACAAAATAGGCAATAAACAATTTGATCGTTTGTTTTACTGCTTTTTGAAATGAATAAAGGTGCAGATCTTCCTTCCGTTGATCACAGAAGAGTGAGAATGCTGTCAGCAAGAGGAACTAGTAAAATATCGAAACTCGGAGCCAACGCTGGAAGTATTGTGGTAAGTAGAGCCAAGATACGATGGGGAAAAAAACACCAATATTTGAACGTCACAAATCACAACATGCAGACGCCACACAGCATTTCAATTTGTCTGCACTTTTTGATAGAATCGATTTGTTGAGTTCACTCTAGAAAACATGAATCACTTTCAAGAATATTGGCACATAATTTAGGATCTACAGATTATTGGGCGGACAACCTGGTTACTGGCGTTTTAAATTAGGATTTTTTTGAATAAAAAGACACTTTAGCATTGGCTGAGAGGAGGCCATGTATTTATATACAGGGCAGGGGCGGATCTACCGGGGAGCTTTTCTTGCCACACTAAGAAAAAGCCTCGGCAACCCATTTGCCACCCCAGCACTAGTGTTCTAAAAATAAAGTTTCCTTGAGCGATTTACAGCAGCGACTCTGTATTTTCTTTCTATTAAAGCGGAGTCCGAACAAACGACTCTCATGAACAGCTTTGTTTTAGTGAATCAGACATTTACTGTCTGCAACCAGTGAGATCATCACACATGTGACTCGTTTGGGTCTGAAGCAGTTTATTTTTATATTTTTGTGTATATTAATGACTATTTTCAAATGATTGTTGCTCAGTAGCTTGGATCTTCAATTTTGTCTGAACTGGTCCGAACCTTTGATAAATGATCAGTCTCATGCAGCCAGGCACTATTGGGCACTGACGGCTGATCAGCGCTGCTCTGTTGATTGACACTATGCAAATAAGGTGATGACATCATCTGGCGACTTTTGGCACAGCCAATAGCGACTTTTCTCACTGAGGAGTTGGCAACAGTGTGCCTTTGGCGTGAGAAACAAATCCAGGTACTGAATTACTTTAATACTTAACAAATAAAAGTAAAATTAAGGTTAAAAAAATCCATGTGTTGCCTGAGATAATTGCTTGCTCGTTATTTGACACTTTTTAGTCAGTTATGTTTGACGTTAGCCTTACTACCTAAAAGCTAATGGAAATTGTTCAGTGAAGTGTGTGTTTGGAAAGCCATAAAGTCCAAACTTCATTCTGGTTGCATCTCCCAGGATACTATGAAAAGAAAGGCTGATGTCCAGATTTTTTTAAACCAAAAAGAAAATCGGAACCAGAGACTGTTGGAGTGGAGAAAAGGATACAAAAGAAGTTGTGGAATTGACAGATTTATTTGAGTCATTTTTAAGATATTTTTTGGTGACTTTAAATGCAGTTTTTGTATATTTGCTTTTTGACTTAAGCAAACTGTCATGCTTTGTAAATGAAATTAAACTCATTTAGAAGTTAAATACATCTCATGTAAACATGAGCATCCGGATACACCGAATAAGAATAGCATTCCTCCACAAACACCATTCAAGGATGCTTGCTTCCACCCCATGAATGACTTCTAGATCCACCTCTGAAAGGAGGCTGTGTAATTAAAAGAAACCACATAGCAAATAGCTTTTCTTTAAATAAAATACAAAACAATAATCTTAATGTTATCAGGGGCGTGGCCTCACCACTCACTGCACCTTAACCTAAATTCACTTTATGTAGAATTTGAAAATTATGATTATCAAAAGTTATAAGTCCTATATATGTATGCATTTAGGTGATGTAGCGGTTAGAATGTGAGTCCTTTATTTTCATTCGCGGTAACTATAGAGTCTGATTGCTCAAATGTTTGCCACCAAAAATTGAAGCTAGCCCATGCGCAGTAGCAGCATTTCACTACAAAACATTTGGAGAGAATGATGCTGTGGAGGCATTTTGCATCTGTGAATCTGACGCTGATCATCCCCAATAATCAAAAGACAGAGGAACAAAATACATGAAAACCAGATTTAGCGACATGGCTGTAGCCGAGCCAATACTTTCTCCGACTTATTTGGAATGATGAGGATGGACTCATACTGCTCTCATGAACAGAAAGCCAAACATGTACACATACGAGAAAATAGAATGTGTGATGTATGCTTAAATAAACAAATGTGGTGGAATTTTATTGACAGTTTTCTGTATTAGTGCAGCCATTACTATAGGGGGAAATGCGCCACGCAGCTGCCACTGAGAGTTGTGCAATACCAAGAGGAATCAAGAACAAAAAAACCCGCAATTAAGAGCGGATTGTAAACATTCACAAGATTCGTGAGGATTCAACAGCCTTTGAATTTGCTGGAAGTTTTAATGCACAGCTTTAATTCGCGTTCTGCTGCGCATGCGTAGCTTATATATATATTTAAAAAAAATAAATCTGCACCACTGATTTTATCAATGACACGTTAACAATAACATTATTTGCTTTTTACTTTATAAATATAAATCATGGAATAACCCCTCAGCGAGTAACTCTCGTCCCAGTGCAGTCTCTGGAGCAAATGGAGTGTTTGCGGGAAAGCCGCAGTCTCTGGAAGTCTGATTAAGACACGAGCTCGAGTCCTGTTTGATCTGAGCTCATCAAAGGCCCTTTACACAAGCTTCAGTTTACACCACTGTAGGCTTTGGATGTACAATTAAAACAAAGCCCGTAGACAAAGGGATGGGGACGAACCCGGACAATTCACGGTTAATGAAGTGTATTGAGCGTTTGTCCCGGGCTCGTCTATTAGAAGTGACCCCTGTCAACAACATCAAAGCCGCTGATTTGGGAGTTATCCCCGAGTTTGGGAGGGAGGGGGGCACTTTGAAATGGTTAAGTGATTTGCGCAGCAGCTTAAGCCCTGAGCATCTTTCCCGTTTTCCATTACGGTTTGGTAATTAAACCTGACTTCTTGGGTTTATTTCTCTTCAGCGAGATCATTCAGAACATTACTCTGGAATCTTCAGATGATCAGATCAATAAAGTGAGCGTCGCGCTCTTATCTCTCTTTGCTAATCACGCGCTATTTACTGGATGATAATTCATTCGGTAAACTTCGCACTTCTCCGTGGCCGCGCTCACTTTGATCTCGTGCACTTGTTTAATCAAATGCATTTCAAAGCGCTCCATCACCTTAATGATCCATTTCTGCTTTTCTAATAAACAAACTCCGGGGCGCTTCGGTGACGGCATCCCATCCTCTCAAACATTCCCTGTTCAACTCTCTGGTAAAACACAATCAAGAATTTATTTTTATTATAAAACGTCTCTCCAAATTGGAGCGTCTTGCGGAATCATTTGTTTGAACTAAAGGTGAAACCAGTGTAATTGAATTATTGTAATGTATTCGAGTTATACAACTACATAAAAGTTTGTAATTGGTTCAAGTTGCTTTAATTACACCTTCCTAAACCACCCGACGCCAAGCAAAAATGCTACTATTCTCATCAAATGCGCTCTAGAACTGGTGTCTGTCTGATGCCAGCTCACGAAGACAGTGACAGAGAGACAGACAGCTCCTGACACAACGCTTTGAAATTTCATCCAGCTCTTTGTTGCTCTCAGCGAGGGGCGGGAGCGCAAACAAGCCGCGCGCGTATAAATGGAGCGTCGCGCGCTCCTGCTCTCCACAGAAGAGCTCCAGTCACTCGGGAATACATCCTGCATCCTTTCCAGGGAATACCATGATTTCCACCGCTTGCCTCGTGCTCATGTGCTGCATCAGAGTGGCGTCGGCCGCCTCTCACGCCGCGGTGCTCAACTCGAACGCCATCAAGCTCGGCGTGTCGAGTCCGAGTCACCCGGTCAGCCCGAGCCCGGACGAGTCCCCTGCGGACGGCGGGAGCCTCAACTTCGCGATGGACACGCCGCAGGTAAGCTCCATCCACGCGCTTGCTGTCGAGCGGCTCGCGTTCCTGAAACTAACCGAGTGTTTGCGCTCCCCAGCAGCTTCTGATCTGCGAGAGCGACGAGGAATGCGCCGGAGACGAGTTCTGCTTCCTGTCCCGCGCTGTCTGCCTCCAGTGCAAGAAGCGCAGGAAGCGCTGCATCCGGGATGCGATGTGCTGCCCTGGCAACCGCTGCAGCAACGGTACGATCCCGCTCCAGACTGGAACCCCGAGGGGTCACGGAGAAATGCGGCTAATGATGCGCTTCCTCCCGACAGGTGTTTGTCTCCCAAACGATTCCGACATGACTCAACAGCTTGGGAAAGAAGAGCTTGTGTCCGGTGCCCATGAGAACTCTACCGCCCTGGTGCCATCCAAAGCAGCAGGCTCCCAACAAAACCAAGTGCTCAAAGGTACGTTAAGGGTGATGGAATTTTAAAATCTCAAGAGAACACCTTCAGAGATGTTAGTCCCTAGCAAGCTCCCACTGAGCCAAGGGCATCGAAGAAAAGATTGCTTGCGTTAGAAAGACGTGGAGTGTTTGAAAGAGCTCAGTTTGCTTCTTGGAATTTAATGTAAAACCACCGGAAGTTTAATCTCGTAGAAAGCTCTCTAGAACCAACAGAGACACACCGCTTTGAAAGTTCTCGCAGCTTTGCTGCAAACAAGCCACACAGACTCAGTTTGGATCTGGTTTGAATTGGACTACGATGCTAACATCGTTGTCTTGCTCTTTATTTAGGTCTGGAGGGGGAGAACTGCCTGCGTTCTTCAGACTGCACAGAGGGACTCTGCTGCGCCCGTCACTTCTGGTCTAAAATCTGCAAGCCGGTGCTGAAAGAAGGCCAGGTCTGCACCAAGCACAAGAGGAAAGGCACTCATGGCTTGGAGATTTTCCAGCGGTGCGATTGCGGCGAAGGCCTGTCCTGCAGAACGCAGAGAGGAGATGGCGACAAAGCCTCGCGGAGTCTGCACACGTGCCAGAGACACTGAAATGGAATAAACTCCCAGAGAAGCGGACGGGCAGGCAAGGGACGGAGGACTTGGAATGGGATACTCTGTTTGAACATTCTTTCATTTTCTCGAGTCGACGCTGCAGAGTAAATGTACTTGTTTCTCAACGGAACTTAATTATTGCAGTAAATTACTGTACAGTGCTGTAAAAACATTTGAGGCAGTTGGCACTTAATTGAAATATTTCGGTCAACCCTGCTTTGAAAGAAGGTGCATCAGTCTTGCGTTTGTGTATATACGGCTCATTTTTCATACAGTGCAGATTTAAATGTCTATTTTATTCTAAATAAAACGTGTATCAGTTGAAATACAATTTACGTCTTTCGTCTTGTTTCTGTTACAATGCTTCATACGAGTATGTTTTCATTCTAGTTTTTTTGTCTAAAGCATTTCAAGGATTTCACACTTTTTCCAGTTCTTGGTTCGAAACCCAGCACAATGCTCTACAGACTGGGCCACCGATGCATCTTCTTAGGTAGTTTTGCAGAGACTGGCGTGGATCTGTCTCCGATCACACGGGGAGACAGGGCCACCCTTCCTCAACCTCATGTTTCTTCAGGTGAACATCAACGTTTTCAGTCAACCGGACCTTTTTCTGGATTGTGAAAGGAGGAAACTCATACAGGGAGCATTTGTTTTGTAGGGTGTTTTGAAGGACCTATCTTTGCTGAGATGCTACAGACGTTTAGCTTGTGTGCAGCTCACAGTCAATAAAAACATCTGGTTTCAGGATTGTAGAAGTCAAATAGAAATGATTCAACAGATCATTGGTCAAATAAAGTCCACCCCCCAAATATATAACCCAGCAAACATATGGACGAGCAATGTGTGTGCTTTTATTTCTAGAAGATCTTTGTGACATACAGTCAAGTTGCATTCAGATGATGCCGTATGTTCCTTGGCTGCAGCTCCGCGTCCCCTTGACTCCCTAAATGGGAATTTCTGGAAAGCATTTTGGTAATGTGTACAGCAATAATAATTGGCTTCCACAGTTGTGCTCATAAGTTTAGAAAAATATTTGATTACTTGGCCATTTTTCAGAAAGTTAATGGTTGAATGAACTGCATTTTTAAATCCTAATGATAACATAAACCTTCCCTGATCAAAACGCTTACACACCCTGGTGATGTTGGGCTCAAAACATCCACCAAAAGTTTCTGGCTCCTGATTGACCCTTGCCTCTTTCATCCAGGGATCATGCCCCGACGTTTCTGGGAGATGGGGAAAGCAAGCGATGTCAAGGGATCTAGGTCAGGTGGACTCCGGTCCGTATTCAGAACCAGACAAGGTTAAATTTGGACTTTTACTTTAATCATAATCCACATTAGTTTTCAAAGGAGCATGCAATAGTGATTCTGGGATAAATATCATTAAGGATTGTAGTCGTTTGAGCGGCATCATCTACACTCTTTCAGTACACGCAATGGATCGATCGTTCTCTTACGTAAACAAGCGCGACACTCACTTCTCACGGAAATCCAGCTAGGGTAAACCAATCAGGATTCTCGAAGCGTTGCCAGTAAACTGTTCCAAACACATCAGGCGTTCAGCCAACGTTAAGACTCTTATTAGAATCTGAGTTTACCTGGTATTCGAAATCTATATACATATAAATAAAAAAATAAAATCTACATAAAATTTGATAAATAAGAAATATATGCAAACACTACTATTCTTATATGATTGCATAATAAAATGTAATCTGTTTTTTTGCAAAGTTCCGCATGTTTCCAAATATTTTCTGCTCTGTTTGTAACCATATTACCCCTGGCTTTTAGTCTGTGACGTATTTATTCTTCAATTAAAACTGAAACAATAATTAAAAAAAAAAAACAGCACACTAAATGCTCTACCTCCCATATTTTTGTGTATTTTTATGTTATATTTTTGTGTGTAGTAGTGCGTTTTTCTTTGGTGTTCTCTGATTGGAATTTGACCAGTACTTTTCTGAACCTCGGACTGAACCGGAATTTGTTGAGTGGACATTTCAGGTTTATATTTAAGTTCCTTTTTTATCAGGTTTATATTTAAGTGTTTGGTGAGCAGGAGATCACTGGTATTTCGACTACCTTCAAACTGGAAGTCCACTGCACCCACATACAAAACAATCATAAATTATTTATTTAAAAATCACTAAATATAATGCTTACTCCCTGATTGTTTTTATTGTTTCTAATGGTTAACAATATAAACTGGTTTCAGGTGGTTTGTGCCATGCTGGGGTGGTTAGCATAACCGCTAATATTGCTGCGTCACCATTTATTAGGCAGCAATGCTCTCGGTAACATTGGGTCTGTTAACAAATCTCAGTTGGTGACATCACCCAGCCTTGTGTCTATTACATTCTGATCGACACTCTGTAATTGATTTTCAGCGCGGATCTGCAGCAGCGCACTTGATCTGCATAGAGATGAGATGTACTAGCGATGAATCTGATTGGTCAGAGGGCGGAGCTAAGAACTATGGGCGTGGATGGAAACATTGAGCCATTTTCAGCTCACAATAAAGGAATAGGGAATTACACAAACATGCATGAAACATTCTGAACAAAACTTGAGGCATGTTTTTGATGCTATGACGCTAAAAGGTGTTCGGAATATCAGATTAAAAATACTGATGAGTCATAGACGTCATAAAGGACAAAGATAGAAACGTAACAGAAAATACATTTGTCCTAAATAAAGTTCATTGTATCTTTTTTTTTTTTTTTTTGGCCCTTTAATATTCAAGAGTCTATCGAGTTGTTAACAATACCTTCTCCGAGTCTGCATTAAACTGTGAGAGCGCATTAACTAGTGAACTAAACATTAAATGAGCTGAAAAGAGAAGAGTAAATAATGAAAACAAACAGGGAACAATCCAAACCGAGACACCAAAAACAACACGACTCATGCCGGGCTTTCAAAGGCCTTTATACAGAGAGGTCACACATCACAAACAAGCATCTGATTGTGAATTCTGGCTGTCGCTTTGAAGGTGAGAGGCTTTCATACGGTCTAACACATGGAGACTGACTCCAGTCACCTTCTCTTTAAAGTTCAAGGATGCTCTCTGATAATGCCAGCGTTTAACGGTGCCGACTGCTCGCAAACTTCTTGTAAATCATTACAGCAGATCAAATGGTTATTATCAACCTCTTTTATGTCGTTTTAAGCGAATACTTTGTTCAAACGGAGCACAATGCGGCTAGAGAGTAAATACACTTCCTCTGAAAACACGCCCTCATTCATACGGCCCTTTTTTGCGGGTTCAAGCTTCCTTTCGCATTTCTCCCAGCTGTAATTGGAAACTTTCAAGTCTTTTACCTGGAGCTGTCAAGGGAGACAAAGAAGAAGGGTGAGCATTTCAAAGCACAGGATATATACAGTTTGCGATTGTCAATGTGCCTCGACTGGCATTGGAGTGGCTTTCTCTTGCTTTTGTCAATACCGTCAACAGCTCGAAGACCACAAACATCTGTGGATGGAATCCTGAGCTGCACAATGGCCCCAAAGAAACCCAAACCTCAGAGGTCTTCATACAGTGGAGCAGTAAATCTTTTAAGTTTTGCAACAGGTCAAGGCTATAGTCTTCAGGCAGAATTCATCTGCAAACATCAAGCATGAAAAGGCGGATTTCCGTCTTTTTTTTTTTAATTGGGGACAATAAAGCCGCAATGCAAGTGGCTTCAGAACAGAGCAGTGTGAATGTTTGCACACTGCCCCTAAAGCCTGCTTCACTTTGAAGTCAGCATCAGTCAACACTTCACGGCACATACTATTTTCCGACAAATAGTTAAGTAACCAGGACTCACACGCAGAGTTACTTAAAAAAGAAGCCAGACACAATAACGTGAAATGAGCATCTACCTGCAAATGTGTGCAGAGAAAGAACGTCTGGCTGCTTTTGAGGACAGCTTTAGGGCAGATGAATGCCTCAAAGACTGTCTGGCTCGAAGCTGAAACCGTATTTGCTGACTGATCACTTTTAGATTCGAAGAAACCTTAAAGAAGCCGATTTTAAGGATTGGCTCTGGAAATAATTCAGCCGGACATTTTACATTTGAAAAGGCCCGTTGCACCACACAAATAATGTTTATTTTATGTTTTGACCTGATGTACCACCCATCAGCGGTCCTGAAATAACAATGGTCGTGCCTCCTGAATCCAACAACCTCTACGCTGGTGAGGATGAGCAGATACAGACACTTTTTTACGGTCATGCAGTACCAGTTTTGGCCACACACCTAAAAATTGCTAGGTAGGTAGATCCCCTAAAAGACCTTAAGCCACACCCCACCTGTCCACACAGCCAATACAATAAATATAAGGCCACGCCCCACCTCCACTAACAGCCAATAAAATCAACTGCAAACCACAACCATTCCTCCAAAAACACACAGACCCCAACACCCCTAATACGATCAAACTCAAGCCACACCCATTTCTCCAGAAAGCCAACAATAAATACATCGTGGCACATCCACCTCCTCAATCGGTCAATAAAAATCAACCTGGACCCACACCCCACATCCTCTAACAGCCAATCACACTGACATCAGGTCGCACCCACCTCCCCCCACAGCTAATACAACCAGCTTCAAGACAGGCCACACCTCCCTCATGAATTAATACGATTAGCCTCAAGCCACTCCCCAATCGCCTAACAGCCAATCACACAGACATTAAGTCACACACTCCTCTTCCAACAGCCAATGGAATCAAACTCAAGACAGGCCCCACCTCCCTCAAGAATTAATACAATCAACCTCAAGCCACTCCCCAAATCCCCTAACAGCCAATCACATAGACTTCAAGTAACACCCAATAAGCAACAACCAATAGAATCAACCTCAAGCCACGCCTCAAATCCCCTAACAGCCAATCACACAGACATTAAGCAACACCCACCTCCCCAACAACCAATAGAATCAACCTCAAGCCACGCCTTAAATCCCCTAACAGCCAATCACACAGACTTTAAGCAACACCCAATAAGCAACAGCCAATAGAATCAACCTCAAGCCACGCCTCAAATCCCCTAACAGCCAATCACACAGACTTTAAGCAACACCCAATAAGCAACAGCCAACAGAATCAACCTCAAGTCACGCCCCAATCCAATAAACGCCCCAAGTTTGTTTTCATTCATTTCTATGTTAAAATTGTCCAGACTAAGTGTGTTCATGTACATCGTGTTTGACCCGGAGCAATCGCGTATGACACCCCTGATGATAAATGCTTCTGAGGGATGGATAAACAGAGTCTTAGACCTTTTCTCGATACTTCATTACAGAGCTCTCTATAAAAAAATAAATCTGAACTCTTTCAAATGTAAAAGGATGTGTATGGAGCTGAACACACAGACCGTGCTGTGAGACAATGAACCTGGAACAGGTTGCAAAGCTCCGTGTGGAGCAGGTTGTTTTCCCCAGCTCTATGTTTATTATGGCAGATACGTGTTATAAATGAATGCCATTCAAGAGTCTGTCTTTAATTTAAAGGTCATGTGTAATTACTGTGATCTGAACTCGCTGTTAGATGTTTCCATCAAAGGGTGAAGATACTGGCGCGGTGATTAGAATTGCAGAGCACAACATTATGAAAATCCATATTTGGAAATTTACTACTGATTGCATTTTAATGCGCTTCGCATTTGTGGAACTTCACATTATTCCTTCTGCAGCGTGGATAAATACAGAGATGTCCTACAGCAGAGGTTTGTGGGTCAATTCTGGCTGTAGCATGGCTTGGAATGACCCTGTGCTTTTTTACTAGCTGCCTGACTGCCATGCCTCCAAATTACAGACAGAGATCCGACTGTAATGACGGCAGGCGTCACAGATTTGAGCTCTCAAGATGCATGGTTTCCAGCGGCAGACAGACCCATGAGAGTCAAACACAGAGTTAGAGAGCAGGAGCCTCCCCTAAAAGCTCTGTTTACTTCAACTATAACGATTTAATAAAAAGTTTTTGACACTCACTCGATATGCAAAATAAACAAGGAAAATGAAACTTTTTTTATTGCCCAAGTGATTTTTAACAGGAACATTTTGACATTATTTTCTATATTTTTCTTTCTTTTAGGCCAAATCTGATTTCTTGTAGTTGTTTAACCCTCAGAACTCCTGGCTTTTTGTTCGAAAGGTTAAACAACTAAACTTGTTACTATTTTAGAAAGAACTCTAATAAAAAAAACTTTTTTTTGTGGCAATGCTTGATATATTTTTTATAGCATTACAGAATGCAATTATTTGTAGTAGTAAATTGTAATTTTGTCACTGCAACAATCCCCCAAAAATTTTAAACGAACTGTTTTATATGTTTTATAAGAAAAACGACAAGTGTTAAGGCAAATAAAAATTCATAAATCCCGCAAAGAAGCAAAGACAAGGTCAAAACATTGTGAAAATTGTAAAATAAAACCAGGCGAGCCTCACCACCTCATTTTTTACCTACAAGGGTTAACTCTTCTTTTCACCACTAGATGGCACTTGTGGCACCGATTTGAGGTCTATAAAATGAAACTGAAAGACAATTTGTACATTTTTCACGTTTTCATTTGAATTATGTCACAAATTGATTTAAATCCTAAAATATCAAAGCTAACAACATTTTTTGAAACCTACACATTATATTTAAATCAAAATTAAACCACATCTGGGTTGCATCATGCCGACGTAATTCAAAACAGCCGCTGTGATTGGCAATCTCACAGACTTTTAAAAAGTTCAATGAAAGAATTATCAAAATAAACAAAGAAAAATGGCTAGGGTCAATATTATTAGTCCAATTTAGGAAATTACCATAAAGACTTGCTTATTTAACCTAATTTGCATAAAACATATTCAAGCAAGTTAAGCATTTAAATTGAAATATAAGGGGAGGATGTATATTTTACAAAAGAGACTAGTTTGAACACGAGAGAAAGAATATTTAATGCTCTTGGAGGATATAGATGTGTGCCAACACGGGAATGCACTGTGAGGTTGTAGACTAAGAAACTCTCCACTTCTGAAGAAGATACACCTCCAAGCCAGAACGAACTTTGCTAAGGACAACCTGGGGAACAGTGAGGCAAAGACTGGTGACAAAAATAGAACTTTTTGCAAAAACAAAGCCTGTTTCGAGAAAGAAGAACACTTTCACATAGGCAGAGTGGTGGTGAGAGTGTTATGCTGTGGGGGTGTTTTCAAAAGGAAGACTTTAACAACAACCCTGCTTACAGCATACGTGAAAATATATGTAATACATGTATGTGACCAAAGGAAGGCCATGCTATGGACTTGTTAGTCCTGTGAATCAGCACAGGCCATGACAGACTAGTCCCGACCGAATAGGGATTGTGACAAACTGCAGGAAAATGTGATTTGGCTCCACTTCACTGAAGAACAAACCCCAAATGAGTGAACTTGACTGAGATGCACAAAGACTGGGAAGCAAAAAAGGCCAGAGTGTTTGCCAGAAGACCAACAAATCTGAAAGAGCTAGGGAGATCTGCTCAGTAAGAATGGACCATTATTTCCCAAGTTTGAGACTTATTAAAAACAACAGAAAACTACTTAAGGTTGAAGATTAAAATTAGGCTCTCTGTCGAAATATTGTTAAAAGTGCAATTTAACAATGCGGCTAAGAACAGCACACATCCAACACCGCTGGAAAAATGACAATGAGATTGCGGTTTTTTGATTTAGAATTAAAAATTAGGGTTAGCAATGTTATTTGAACGAGTGAATTTGAATAATTTCAATTCCTCTTGCCTGAACTCCTCGCTGAAATATTAGTTGCGTGTTTCTGAAACATAAACGCAGCTCGATACATTAAAAAGCAAATTAATTCATGAATTAATATAAACACATTATCAATGATAAAATCGAACAATGTCAGTATACGATCCGCAAATTCGCCCGATTTGCCAAACGTCACGGTTTCCCTGCATCACGTGAAGTCACGATGGAAACGGCAAGTAGTTTTTCAAAATACAGTGGTACCCCGTGATACGAAACTAATCCGTTCCAGGGTGGCGTTCGTATCTCGAAGCAAGTTTTATATGTAAAACACCTAATCCGTGCAACGGCTCTCAGAAACAACAGTAGAAGTAGATGAAACAAATGGAAAACCAAAGAAAATATCAACGTTCCTTTAATCCTTAAATCTACTCATTGGTAATGTAATAAATGATAACAAAACACAAGCAAAATACGTAAAATGTACACAAATGTGAAAACTTACCTTGAGAGTGAAATGACGTGTCGGAGGAGGAGGAACGGCACTACGTATGAAAGTTAACATTTAAATAATGTTTTACTTGATTTAAAACTGATTCAAAGTGTTTTAAGGCGCATCAGCCCCTTAAAGCACACTTTCTTCAAAGGCAAAAAGGATCGCAAGGAAGCGGAAGCGCAACGCAACGTCACACAAACAAGTGGAAAATAGAGCAGAAATGTTTGTTATTGTTCGTATCTCGGGGTACCCCTGTATTAATCATGGCTTAAAATACAATGACATAAAAGTTCAAATTTGTGGATTGTGTACTGACAGTCATCACTTCAACGTGAAGTGCAAGTTTTGATTGAAAGTCCAATATAGACTCCTACAGAACTTCCAATGAATATTTGAAAAAAAAAAAAAAAAAGTATCACGTATCATTGCGGCAGGAGGCAAAACGTTATGTCTAGATACGAATAATCACGGTTCACAATCGCTGGGGCAGAGCGTATAAGGTGCGTTCATCTTAAAATGTACTAAAACCTAGAGATATAACAGTCTTTAGTGGTATTTGTTCAACCCTTACCCAAAGATGTTCAATATCAACAGCCAATATTAGCCAAAGATGTGCTTGTGTCTTCCTTGTGATACCATACCATCTCAAAACTGCGTCAACGATAAAAACGAGCTTATAAGAGGTTAAGTGGGAGAGGGGACAATAAAAAGACAAACTACTGAAGCTGTGTGTTTCATATTATTTAGAAGATAACTGTTTTCAAGCAATGAGGGGAAGAAAAGGGATCAAAATAGTTCAATGCCTTGCATGAGGTATGAAAACATTAGATATTTTACAAAAACAAGCATGACCCTCAGATTTCTGGCTGATTCAGAACACAGACAGGTTTGCGCAGATAAAGGCACAGTGAGGAAGGTTTCTGTCAGATCCATGCATCAGATCAAGAGGGAAGCTGCTAACCTGCCTTTATGCAAACTGACATCTGCAGCTGCTGGTGCCTCTCGAGTCTCGCAGAGTCCTCCAGAGTCTTGTGCATGATCTTTGCATCCAATGCTCAGAAACAGAAATGGTTCAGTTGTGTAGAAAAATACACAACTTCTAACAATGCTGTTCACTGATGAGCAACCCCGGATGCTCAGGATGGATGGAGCAGTGGATGTTTGGTGGACGGCCACCTTGGAAGCCAGCGAGGTGGAATCATGTTTTAGGCCGGAATCATCTGAGCAGGACCTTTAAGGTCCCTCTGAAAAGCATGTACAAGTTTCTGACTGAGCACTTCCTGCCCTATTAAAAAGAATAACTCTGCATCGATGGCTACTATGGGGTTAAAAGAAGAGAAAGTCATGGCGCAGCCTCCATCCTCCCCTGGACTCAAAAACCTTTTGTAGCATCGTCAAGCAAAACAGGGTCTTTCAACACCAGCTCTGGAGGCTATCCTAAAATCTTGCAACCAAAGTCAGGCAGAAACTGTCCAAACTCACAAGTTCAGTGTTTGCAAGAGTTGTGAAGCTGCTATTAATCACAGGCTTTTCTGTTAAAACGTATGACAATTTCAAAAGTTTGATTGTGATTTCAGGAAATATGCTGCAAACGCACACAAAAAAAGTCACATTTTCAGTAAAAGTGACAAGTTTTTTTTCAAACGTAATATGTGTAGTAATGAGTGTGTTTATATTTGAGCTGATTCAAATGTTTAGGTGAATGAGAAAAGTATCACTTGCATAATAATTTGCAGTGTACAGTGTAATGTGGCGCTATGAAAATCCTTGCGAATCTCAGCAGTCTTTGGGATTTCCATCATAATTTATGCTGTTCGGAAAAAAAAAACATCATGCTTAACGTGAGGCAAATGCAATACACTCTGTATGCGGATGGTACACGAGGTCTCCTGCACAGAGCCATTCCTCTCGACACATGATCAGACCGTTTAGGTGCCCATTAAACAAAAAGAGCCTGTAATGTCTGAGGACGTTGTCAACACTTGCTCCTGTTCCAGACAGCTTTACAAAGTGATTTATAGACATTTCGGTCACTAAAGCTTGTCACCATAATTACATGATAAATATTCCACCGTGTTTTGATGTCTGGGGGAAAAGTGATTTTCAGTCATGCTGACAAATCCCTGGCTCTGAAGCGAAGCCTCTTCAAACAGCGGTGGCGAATGAATGAAATCCCAACAGCCTCTCATCTTTTACTCGATTAACAAACAGTTTGTTGGAAGGCACTGCTTTGGCACCGCTCGGGTTCTGGGGGAAATGACGGCAGTTGCTTTTCACATTAAGTTTGCGATATTGCAACCTGATAAACATATGACCAAGGGCGTTTTCTGGGGCTGAAAAGATTGGTGGCTGAACCCTGAAACCCAGAGGGAAGTCTAGAGGATCTTACCTAAGAATAAAAGCTTGATGTCTGTATTTTTTAAGCTTTGAGGCAACTTGTCCAATATTTACGTCAGAATGTTATATTATGTTATATTGGTAGAAACATCATGATGCACTCATAAAAAAAGTAAAAAAAAGTAAAGCAGAACAAACTGTGCCAACATTTTATTAAATTTTTTTTTTTGTATTTTGCTCTAGAATAATCGCAATAACCCACTAGGAAGTGTTTCATGCGTCTCCTTTAAGACCACCAAAGCCACCAAACTTTGCCAAGACATCCAAACTGCTCTGACTCGAGTTGCTATATCTTTTCAGGCTGTTACCACGAAAGGAATTCTAGGAAATTTTCCACAGACTTAACACGGGGTCAAGAACACACTGTGGAGGTTACCAGTCCAATAATAATAATAATAAAAAAACCTTATATAAAGGCCTTTGAAAGTAAATGGGAAAATGCATCAAATATCTTCATGAAAGAAATTGCATTTCTTAAACCATCACTGACCTAGCAACCAAACTGTTTACCCTAGCAACCACAAATTTCTTGAATCTATCTCACCTTTGGCAAATGATATTGGTTTTAAGCTTTATAATAGAGACACAAGGAACCGACTCCTCCATAGCAACAAAACTTTTTACCTTAGCAACCAAATCAGGGGATCTCTACCTCAGCTTCAGAAAATGTTAGGAATACAGAGCTTTGAACTTTTAACCCCGTGATTCCCTCATCCGTGTTTATGTTGTTGAATCACGACTGAACAAAATCTCACAGTGTACTCCCTGCTTAATATCCAGAGTTTCTGCTTTCCCCACAAAGGGTTTCTGCTTCAATCAGGCGTCCAAACACTTAATACTATTAACACAAATTTTTTGTGCAAAGTTTCAGGTGACAAAATACCTCAATCTCAAACCATGAGCGCCAAGAGGACATCTAAACGAACGAGTGCCGTTTTGGACTGCTACATCGGATCAGTTTTTCACAAGGAGAATGATCATTGAATGCTGGATCTTCTGATGAGTTGGATGTAAAAGAGCCGCTCGGTGGCGCTCATCCCACATTTTCATAGCGACTTCCACGTTTTTGTCAACCAGCTCCATGTGATCAACACCAACAGAATAAACAACTCGATTTTTTCTATGCGTTCTTTGATTTCTTCTCTGTCGTAGTCTTTTTCTTTCTCTTCTTCTTTCCCGTTTGTGAGCATCTGTTGTACTGCAAATCTTCAGGCAGGGAGAGTCATTGCATCAAGATTTCCTCGACCCAGATGAAAAGAAGCCTGCTGAGAAGCCAACCATAGATTTGTGCTCCATTCGGATTGGTGTGTAGAGGCCTTTATGATGCGATCAGCCAATTAAAACAGACGCTTCTGACTGGTCTTGGCGTAATGAAGGCTTTCTTTAGTGGCTCATTAATCTTCAGTACCAGTGTACCCTTCTGAAGTTCAATTATCTGGGGCTAATTGTTGTGCCAATTACATGTAAACCTAATTTTTTTCTTAACAAATAAGATAACGTGTGTTTCGAGATACAATTAAATCTGCTAGGATTTTTAAATCGTGTATTGCAATTAGGGCTGGGCCGATAAACGCTATCATATCGAATGGTGATAGCATTTATTTTAATAACGATGATAAGCTCTAGACATTTTTTGCTCAATATGGATTCATCTGAGAGCCAATCACACAACAGAACATTAGGACGACAGCCAATCAGCAAAGTTAATTTCCTATTGCGTAAAGCAGTGGCTGATGTTGAAATTGTGGACAAAAAAAGCACTTACTAGAACTGGAATATTTTGGTTTACATTTTTGCACATTCACTGTACCTCTTAACGGCAGACATTGTTAATAAAACTAGTTTTCCTGGCAAAAAATAAATAAATAAGATAATCATGTGAAAGTTTTAGGAATTGCGTTCACTAGCTCGAAGTTGTTTAATTATATGTTTTGCACATTAGACACTGTGGTCTAATTGTGTTACAAATTATGTTTTTACAATAATTTTATATTTACATTTTGTACATTTACTCTAAATTACCATACTTTGTCACAACTTTATTTTTTTTAGTAAGTTGTTTTCTGTGTAGTCTGTTTTTGTTAATAAACTGTACTTTAAACTGTAATTTAACGATTTTTGTGGCTTCAGTCATTGTTGAGATGACAGCATTAACAGCTTGTATCGAAACATGTATCGTTATTGTTCAATATGGAGAAAAATGCAGTGAAAATCTCCAATGTGCTCCCAGAGCAAACCCTCTTTTCTGAGCTCCGCAGTTCATGGAGAGTTGAATTGAGAATTTTGGGAAATAAAGGCATATCTCCTGTCTCCCTCTCAAAAGAGACAATGTCATTCCTCGGGAGTGGAATTCCACACAGACCGCTGATCTTCATCATTAAAGACAATTCTGTCACATTCACTACTCCTCTCCCAGCTCTGAAGGGAAGTGCCCAAAGCCAATTTAATGTTCCCCAATTGTCTCCTTTGTACCGCGTACAGTTTACTGGGCTTAATAGGGCACGCCGCTTCCCTTTGATATCACCTCTTCCTCCGCCAAAACCCATAATGCCTCCATTTGTTCTACACAAAAGCCCAACTTAAACTACACAAAGAGCTGGTTACACAGAATCTCATTTGCCTAAGTGATTGCATCCACAAAAAAGCCTCAAGATCTTTGATCTCAGTGAGGTGCAAATGTGTTGGCTTTACTCGCTCCGCATGCCGTTGTGTGGCGCGCACTGAAACAATGGCATCCTTAATTCGAGCTATTACCCGAACATTAACATGTCAGTGTTTGCACAGGGGTTCAGGAGCGCGGAATACGTGTCGATGAAGTTTATCTGCGTCATCCGAGAGGAGCAGCGGGCAGCCTTAATCTGGAGGGGCCACTTCAAAAAGAACAGCTTTAGCTGCTGTCGAAAGGTAAACAACATTTAGCACCTCAGCGCCTAGCACTAATGACAAACAAGCAGCTCGGATCCACATGAAAGAGGGGCATCCTCGGGTCTCCATCAATGACCTTTTCAAATACACTTCCTCCACACACAATAGAGCACACCATCCATCTCCTCAGTGGAGCTCTCCGGGCCTCACTCTAAATATGAATGCAGGGACGGGGGAAAAGTTTTTCTTCTCAACTACACTTGAAACAAATACCATAAATAAGCCGGAGAGATGGAGGGAGGGGTCGGTGTACATTACAGGACTTCAAAGGTCTCGCTCTCGCCCCCATTGAGCCCAGGCACTGTGCTTATTTTCAAGGTGCTTATTCATGTGTGCAGACTCGGGGCTACATCACTCAGCATTACCCGAGGGACACTTAACCGTTTCCTCCAAAATAAAACAGGGAGGGGGTCCAAACAGGTACCGGAGAACTTGAAACTGACAGATATTTCCGAGACGACGCTGGTGACCTCACTTCACCCCCATCGGCTGCGCCAATTAACCTTTCATTTTACAGTTGGCTGCCTTGTGAGAAAATACACGCCGGCACAAAAGCAGAGTATCATCAATTATATCATAAAACAACAGAGTGGCCCGACATTAAAGCCAGATTTAATTTATTTGACTTGAAAAGAGCCTTTTTCTTCATCAATTCAGCATGACAGATGGAGACAAGTTAAGTCAGGTTGTTTAGGAAAGTGTTTGGCACACGTATGGTCAAATCATACGACTACTTTGCCGCCAATCAGCAAAAGCCAAAGAATGCAAACCACCAATTTCAGGTTTTGCTATCGAAAGAGAATAGGAAAAAAACTCAAAAAAAGTTTGTGTACACAGCAAATTCTGCTCTTCGAAAACAGCTTGAACCAAGTTAAAAGACATTTTCAGAACAGAACAAAATTATTTCTTAAGTTAAAAACATACCGAATGACTATACAGTTAATCCTTTGTACCTTTTTGATTGTACAAGTCTTACGAGATCCGACTGGTTTTATTGATACTATTTACAATTTTTGTTCGAAGACCTGTCAGTTGAGTTAATCGCAAAACAGTTTGCATTACATTTGCATAAGTCTTGTCACACCCCTAAATCTTACGTTTCATATTGGTAATATTCATGTTTACTCAGTTTAGCAGATTGAGAACCAGTAGGCGCTTTGGTCTATTGAGTAAGACAACATCCACTAGAGCTTTAATCTGACCTAAAATGTTGAACCTGGCGCAAACCCGAAAGAATTTAGCCCAATCTGAACCCAATTTCGTTTACTCCCGGAGATTATTCAAATGAACCCCTAGAAGTGCCGATATTAATTAATATTAATAATAATAATGCCTTCAATTTAAATAATGCCTACGGTCTCCTGCTCACCGCATCAGACACACACATTCATACAGGGCAATGCGGGTGAAGTGGCTTGCCCAAGGCCAAAATGGCAAAATGGACCTGCCAGGGATTGAACCGCCAACTGGTTGGCCAACACCATCAATATTCCATCTGCCGCCCCAGTTAATGCTATGCTAACATCATCCCAATCTTATCCCTTATTTTATTTATTGACATAATGTAAAGAAATAGAAACGTGTACAATGGGTCTGTAAAAGCAAGGGTTCGTAAATTAATGTGATGACGGCCATGGGGAAGAGTGATTGGGGTCGTAACGTAGAGATGAGCAACAGGATTCATTTTTTGCTTTACGAACAATGTTTTGTATTAGAAAATTATGTATTTGTATTCAACAAAATGTTTATTTATTATGTTGTTATGAGTAGTAGAAGAATGATGTGCTTACCTGCAGTTGGTTGATTTTCCTGATAAAAGGGAGTCTGAGGATTTTTTCAGGAGGAGAGCTCGGAAGGGAGGCATGAGAGTTCTAGAGGAGAGCTCGGAAACCGCTTTTGGGACTTTAGACAGTCTCATGGACATAAAGGCCTTCATCTACTCATGCAAGTCCAGTCCTTAACTCATGGGTAGGCGAAGTCATTCCTGGAGGGCCAGTGTCCCTCCTGAATTTAGTTTCAGCCCTGCTTCAGTACAAACACTGTCAGCTTTAAACAAACCAAGGAGAGCTTAATTAATAGAATCAGGTGTGTTTCATGAAGGTTGCATCTGAACTGTGCAGGGCTACGGCCCTTCTCTGCCTTAACCCTTGGTCCATACTTCGACAGTCAATCACAACGGCTGTTTTGAATTTTTTGTTTAATTTCTAAGTCAAATATAATGTGTACTTCAAAAAGGTTCTAAACAAACATTAGATAATTTGAATTAAAATGTGAGAAAATGCACAATTGTCTTTTAGTTTCATTTTACAGACCCCAAATCAGAGCCGTCAGTGCCATCTAGTGATGAAATGAAGGGATAACCCTTGGAAGTACAAGACTTGTGAGATGGCTGGCGTTTTTCAAAGTGCAAAAAAAGCACAATGGCACAAAAATGACTTGGAACAGTGTATAAAGTTTAGGAGAGGATCGCTTGGTTTTTTTAATAAAAAAATTCATTTTGTTTTGTTTTTAGCTTTGCTTTTTTGGGGTGGATTTATGCATTTTTATTGATTTTGATATAAAAACGTAAAAACAGTCCATTCTTATTTTTGTTCCCAGTAATAAATGACAATTTACTACCCGCAATCATATTTTTTGTAATATTTTAGCTTTTGTTGTGGAATAATTGTATAATGTATTGAAAAAATATTAGTAAAAAAAAAGAACCTGAAGTTAATGGTAAAGGTAATTTTTTTAGTGCAAATTTTATAGTGAAGCACAGCTTTTTAAAATAAAATTTTTATACACATTTATTCAACCAAAAGACAATCTCTAGAGAAAGGCCTCAATTTCACCTCCTCAGCCTCTATTTTCGTGTCTCTTGCAACAATCTAAGTACATCACATGACTACGCACTGCAAAGCCTGTGTACATTAATATAAGTTAGGCCCGAACCCAACCTGAATCATTGGGTCCTGAAGGGCTCCGTTGGATTCGTGTATAGATCTTCAACTCTAATGTCCACACCAACATCTTTTTTTTCTCACACCATGTACAAAAGGTTGTGTCTAAGACACAGAAACTCCCAATAAAATGCCAAAAAGACAAGATAAAACCAACAGGTGGCAAAAACTGAAGTGATTTCAGCCAAAAATGCTACCTTGGCAACCATTCCATTATGCTAATAAAGGCTATTTTAAATGGCACAAGCCAACATTACAGTTTGTGTAAAACTGTAGCCATCTACAGGTTTTGCAGTACAAAGGGATTTCTTGTAAATGATTTGCATAAGTTCCATTTTTCATACATATAATTGTGAAGTCAACTTAAAAGAAACGTTATTATTAGAGAAATAATATTATTATGTTGTTAACGTAAGAAAAGCTGTCCGGACCGCCCGAGCTGCTCCAGTTTGCACACCGACACATCCGGCAACTGGGAATAAAGCCTGACCTTTGCCAAGTCTCTCACCTAAATCTTCCCCATCCCAGTTCACACAAATTCACACAAACTCAGCCAATCCCCGATATTTATTTGCGGCCTTGCAATTTCATCCAATCACTGCAACTTTACCGCAAATTCAACCAATAAGTCACTGTACACAGTATTATTTTCACACAGGACTCCCTTATCAGAGAAAGCAGGCATGAGCGCAAATACATCACACTTACCTACAAATATCACTGCGAAAGACCGTGCAAAGCAATTCCCTAATGTTCTCCATGAAAGTGGAAGGAAACTCTTTTCCTCTGTGTGTAACATTGTCGTGGAACACAAAAAAACCTTCGCTTGACCGACACTTCTCTACAGCAAAACATGCCAGAAGCCTGTCCGTGCAAGAGCCGACACGGCAGGTGACGATCACCGAAACTGTTGCTCGCAAATCCATCGCAAGCAGCGAAAGGTACAAGGTACAAAACAAAACTTGATAACGTTTATAAAACTTGGTCTGTGGTGGTTTGCGTTTGTCAATTGTCAGGCAGTACTTGCGTGGGCAAAGGTGATGGTGCTAGCGAGTTTGAGAGGG